>JBBPMH010000803.1:0-16058 GCA_038090235.1 Pulveroboletus ravenelii
GAGCGTCCTCTAAAATGCCGGGGCCTGTACCCCAGGTGCCCAGCTTGCTTTGGGGATACGACGATGTGCTGTTGTTTGCGCTGAGCCCCTACTCATTTTCTCCCGGTGCCAATAGGTCTGATATGACTTGAGCATCCATGCATTAGTAGAAGCACAAATCAGACAGCTATGGCTCCGTGTATCGGGTGTCACTTGGCTCTCAGCGGTGGATGCACTCATTGAGAAGGGCTTTTCGCCAAACTCTCTGGAACAGTCCATGCAGGGGTCCGGTCTCCTGTTGTTATCGTTATCCTAGATCAGCAAATTTATTTCGGGAGCGCGGGGATCCAATGTCAATTAGGCAACCCACCAACGACCCTCTCTACACTGCAACGAATCTTGCCCCTCTCGGAGGCGCCTTCCTCGCCAACACCTACACCGACTTCCAGACTATCAGTGACTATTTGCACCGAGGAGAGGTCATCGACTGTGACGATCGATTCGCCCGCAGGCTTTCAAGAACAACAATGTCAATTCCATGGATGGAGCCTGGTTGATCTGGATTTTCTGTGGGGGAGCTCACAGCAATACACTCCTTGCTTTCATTTCTGCTATGTGAGTCCGATGCATCTGCACGGGTTCGAGGAGAGATCGATTCGGCCATCAAGTTCGACAGCTTGGAGGCATTGCTTGTAGTCGGTCCTAGCGAGCTGGACGATCCATCATTCCAGCTATTGACATCCGCGATGATAACTATGCTCTGACCCCTCATTTTCTCGGGGTCGGGTTATATGATATGGGCATGCGGGCTGATGTGCTCCGTCGAGCCTACCACAGTATTTGTTCTTGCACCGACATCGAACAACCATTGAGTATACAAACGACGTATTTCTGGACTTGGGTAACTGTGAGAACTGACTGAAGCGTTTTCTAGCAGTCCGACCCACATGCCAAGATATTGTCGCCACACATTAGTAACTGAGGCAGATGCAGGCAACAACCGACCCCAATGAGTGGCAAAGTACGATCAGAGGTCACCGCTTGTGCATCATCCAATCATTCAGGTAGTTCTGGCTCCGTCGAACGGTGGAGTACCCCGTCGAGTCTGCAGTAGTTCTTGTTCGTGTGCTGACGTCGGATAGCTGTCGAATACATAAAGTACATATCGGGACTGGGGCAACCCGCGAAACTTGCCGCAAAGAGTGCTTTCCATGCTGGCGGACTATAAGGGCCATTCTCCATTCCCGGGTTCAGGGCCCTGGCACCCTGAAGAAATGATCTATCAACGTGTTTACGGTTTGGCGCGTAAGTATCCTCGAATAACTTGACTTATCTCGAGAAAGCTACAAGTTGCACTGGGTCAACGTTTCAACCCCGCCCGGTTCGCCCCTTCGGATGAAGGCGTAAGCGGGGCCTCGGATGAAAACACTGTCAAGTATCTAAACATACAGCAGGGGTTTTCATTTAGATGATTTTGTGACTATAACGAAACCCGAGGCGAACTCTTCTAATCGGGTAAGGGGTCAAACAAACATAAACACTCCTTCGTCACGCGCAACGACGGCGACGCACTAAACGCGAGACAACGTGGAAACCTCAAGGCATTGACGGCAAGCTTGGGCGACTACGCGCTCGTCTCTATTGGACACGGCGTTTACCTGGCGCTGACTGTTCCCTCGGAGGCCTTCCGTATCTGCTCACTGGTGGACAGGTTGTAGTGGCAGGAGGTAGATTGAACACCCAAGTAAGCCCCGTGCCGTTTCTTGTGTGGTCGCTCAGGCTTTTTCATTTCATCAAATTCCCGCACATCTGCTCCCTCCCTACCCATTTAGCCGCTCGAGTCGGCGCATATCGTCTATCGACCATGACTGTCTCTCATCGGAAACGTGAGCATCAGCCCGATGAAATACAAAGTAAGTGATCTTTCCTCCCAGCCCGTCCAATTGCCTTTCTCACGGAAGTTTGTTGCGTAAATCTTGTAGCTGTCAACGAACCAGGCCTACAGATCCAATGCGACTCGTGCATATGTGACCTGACACACTCTGTCCGAATTAAGTGTGCGGACCCTGTATGTGAGCCAGGCGACGGCGTAGACATTTGTCCTGCATGCTTTTGTGCAGGAAAGGAGTTCGGAAAGCACCGACGAGGTCACGCATACCGTGTCATCGTAAGCCTGGCTATCGAAGCGCTAGCACTGCTAGTCTGACCCAGTATTTTCTCAGGAACTACACTCATATCCTATCTTCTCGGATGATTGGGGTGCCGATGAGTATGTCCTCCATTCTTGCCACCGCTTGAAATCTGCCCCAACTTCGCGTTTTGCTAGGGAGCTACTGTTAATAGAGGGCATATCGAAAGCCGGCCTTGGAAATTGGCAAATGATTGCAGAGCATGTCGGCACACGAACAACGGAAGAAGTGGAAGAACATTACAATTCTGTCTATGTCGATTCTCCTGACTGGCCTCTACCGGTAAGCTGTTGGTGCCATGTTAAAACGGCCTGCCCTAAACATCGGTAACCCAGCGAATGGACGTTGACTTTGATACCGATCCCGAAGAGTTCCAGCAGCGGAAACGAAGACGGATGTCAGCTGTGAATAATGCTGCCCCCCCTCCACCAAAGGTGGCCCCGACCTCGGCGCCAGGGGTGCATGAAGTCGCCACCTTCCTCCCCGGTCGTCTAGAATTTGAGCACGAACTTGACAACGAAGCGGAAGAACTAGTCAAAGACCTCGAGTTTGGGATCTGCCTTGCCTATGGCGGGGACCAGATCATTGAGGATGAGAACGACGCTGATGTCAAAGGTCGGGCGCAGATGCTAGAAGAACGGAAGTCAAGCGAAGAATGCAGGTCAACGAGTCAACCGCCGGTGAATGGCATGAATGGCTACATCAATGGTTATAGTTCCGTCAATGGCGACACGTCGAGACCGCACTCAGTAGTCAAGTCGGAGGAGCCCAGCAGCACCGATCAACAGGCTATTGGAGAAGATGACCCGAATTCCGAAGAGCCTATGCAACCGCCCCCATTCGAAACGGAAGATTCGCTCGCATTCAAGTTGACGATGATTGAGATGTACAATCAGCGTGTGGCGAAACGCCACGAAGCCAAAGCAATCATGTTTGAAAGGGGCCTCCTTGAATACAAGAAGGTCAGTTACGTTTAGTTCAAAAGCATGCATCGGTTCCTCTGATGGCTGTATTAAAAGATGCAAGCTGCAGAGAAAAAACGGTTGAAGGAAGAAAGGGACATAGTGCAGCGCCTCCGACCTTTCGCCAGGCTCCAGTCCGCCGAAGATTACGAAGTGTTCGTTGCAGACATGCTGTGTACGATTCTGATGTATTTAACGACAGCAGAGGCTGACCTCATACCAGACGAGGCAATGCTAAGGAAGCGCATACAAGAACTACAGCACTATCGGCGCATGGGCCTAACCACTGCCGCAGACATTGATAAATTCGAAATGGACAGCATTCGTCGTGTGCGTATGCAACCACGCTCCGTGTAACCCGATGTCCTTCATCTTTCTATTCCCAGGCACAATTAAAGGCAAATATGTCGCGAGATTACTACGCTTCTGAGCGATTAAACCAGCTACGCGGTCTCACCGGACGTAAGTGCAGTCTTTTGATCGTTCTCGGGAAGTTGATGTAGTGTTAGGAGAATCCGAAGGCCGTAAGAGCCACGAACGGGAATCGACGCCCAAGCTTGGTGCTGGCGCCGCGGGAACGGGTTCGGCCCGCCGAGCACGTACGTCCACTTTTCCCAATTGTCACAGCCTGTTTCGATACTGACTTACGCTGGTTAGCGGCTCCTCTAAACCTGGCCAACAGCCCTTCACTACACCTGCTTACGCCCGCAGAACAAGCGCTCTGTTCACAATTGCGTATCCTCCCAAAACCATATCTTATCATCAAGGAGACACTCGTACGAGAGTATGCGCGTCGTGGTGGCAAGCTCCGCCGGCGGGAAGCGCGAGATCTGGTGAAAATCGACGTCAATAAGACGAGTCGTGTCTGGGACTTTTTGGTGCAGGCGGGGTATCTGAAGATTACACAGGACCCACAGCCTACTGCTCCGACAGATCCTGCGTGAGTCACTAAATATCGTTTTTACCTGCACAACTCATAGCAGGACGACAGGCAAGCTCCCACATCCCTGAGCGCGTCACCGTCCAAGGAACAAGTTCAGCCCCGTGTTTCTCCCAACCCTGCCATACCTCAAGCAGCCTCTAAAACCTCCAGCCAAAATGGAACGGCTTCTCAACCAAAACCATCACTCACGTCCCCTACTCTATTCCCCACACCGTGGCTACCAAGTCAATCATGAGCCTCGGAGTTATAATACCCTGCTTTGTACTGCTGCATCCCTATGTCTCAAGCATCTGTACCATACGCATTTTCATAGTTGTTTTTTTTCTCTCTCTCCTGCACTTCCCTTGGGGTTTATCAACTACACTATGATTGTCCCGTAGATCTTGCTGTGATGAGGTTCTCGATGATCGTCTGATCGACGGGGATGTTGGCACGTCGAAGGTATTCGTCATTCCTAGATGGTAAGGCGGTAAAAACATATTAGCACATCCCAAGCAATGTTCTTTTTCACATCAATGGTCCCCTCACCAGAACTTTTCGACCCGGTCACGTATAATCTGATCAGACTCCAAGGAACCCATTCAAGTTGGCCGGCAACGCTTACCTTGGAGTAATGGCGGACGCCAGAATCGCACCTGTCCAAAAATACGTGGTTAGCAAGAGCGAGCACGGATGTGTCGGTTCGTACAAGATCGTGACGATCGTCTGGCCCTCTCGCCAGCCCATTTGGTCCACCAATTTGACGCACGCGACCAAGTTGCACGCACTGCTTGAACCGAGGAAGAGACCGTCGTGTTGGACGAGGTAGCGAGACATGGCGACGGCCTCTGCATCCGTTATCCTGAGAACGCGCACGCGCGCACGATGAACACGGACGAGAAAAAGGGACAGATACAACCGGTTATACCCCACTCACCGAAACGCGTCGTCGATGATGGGCAGCGCGAGATCGATATTGTTCGTCATCCGGTTGATCCCGCTGTACCGTACGAACACCATGAGCGGATAGACCGACGATCAAGGTGTACGTAAAAAAAAAAAAACGAAGGAACGTACATCCCTTCGACGACAGTATCGACTTGATGCCGTCGCTTTGTGCCTTCTGCTTCCCTTCTATCGTACATCACCCCGAATCGGACCTATTCCATAAGATGGACAGCGCCTGAGTGAGATTGTCGCTGGTTCTTTCGGAAGAAGTAGTGCGTGCCTTGTTGTAGAGACCGCTTCCTTCGGGATCGGCCAGGACAACCTTGACGTTCTCGTCCATCGACTTGATGAATCGACCCGTACCAGCGATCGTTCCGCCCGTCCCTAAAATTTCGCGCAAGGCCCCGCGCAACTCAATTTTGCGACTCGGACAGGTAGCACCAACGATTGGGACGACTCACCCGCGCCTGAAACGAACGCATCCAGTTTCCCGTTCGTCTGTCGCCATATCTCTGGACCAGTCCCTTCGTAGTGCGCATCAAAGTTGCTCCTGTTCTACATCGAAAACGACCGCATGAGAAACGCGGGAGTTGCTTGAACCCCCGCATCATTCGGCAGCTGGGGGCTGATTCAACGACGTACCTCGAACTGGTCGGCGAAGAACCCGCGGGGCTTGGTGAGTAGATCCGTTTTCTGAAGATCGTCCTCTGTGCCTTCTGCGCGTACGTGCGACGACGTGGTAGTGACGACGACCGAGGATGAACCCGTGGCCATCTCATGACGGATCTCTGCGTCTTTAGTTCCGTCCGTGGCGTTCGATTGGCCAAATCGAACGGCCGCTTGGCGAGCCATATTCTAGGAGACGTCGCCGTGAGGCAAATGATGGGAGAAAAGGGCGCATACATACGACGTACTGTCCAGGGAGTGGCGAACGGGTGTGTCAGCGGGGGCCGGCGGGGTAGGGAGGATACGTACTTGTTTCTTGTCGACGATGCTGGCCGGCCGTACGCGCTGTACTTCTGCCCCGAGCGACTGTAACGCCTTTACCTTTTCTTCCGCGACATCATCCGGCATAATGATGGCTTTTCGAGGAGGTAAGCAAGTAAGACCACTCGGAACCAACGTGTGGGACACCGCTCACTCGTGTCGTAACCCCTGCCAACGAGATCACAGCGCGCGTTCATGGCAGAAGAGACCGAGGGGCTTTACCTGGCTTTCGATATCGTGGCTATTGAAATCCCAGTGGATCCGACAGTGCCCTCGAATATCCGGGAACGAGTGTACGGGTGCAACAATCCTTGTCGCTCAGCATCTTCGATCACTGTCACCGACACGTGAGCTCCTCTGAGATCCTTGACGCATAACAGCGTACATGCTCACTTCGCAACGCCACCCGATCCTTGACGCTACCGCCCGGATTCAGAAACTGGAACGACGCACCAAACTCAGCCATCGGTTTTGGACAGGCCACATCAAGAGCCCTACCTCTGCCTTTCCCAGAATCTCTACGCCAAGTGCATCGCTCAGCGAGTTGATCCTCACCAATGGGGTGTTTCCTGACAAGTCCCATGAAACATCATGTGCGCCAACAATCCTTCACCAAAAGACATGGCAGCAGGAAAAGGAGACACACCAATCAGGCCAGTCACTCCATGTACAATTTTACTGCTCCTCAGCTCAACAGGTTGTGGCGAGGTTTGCTTCTGTAGTTTGTCCTTGCTTCTGCATGTAGAATAGTAATTCACTAGAGAAGTTGTTGAAACAGAGAGCATGAGCCCAATCAAAATTCCACAGGATACTTGGTGGATGGCAGCATTTGGCAAATTGAGGAAAGCTGCAATATCAGGAAACTTCATGAGAGGGACCAAGCAGCATCCAACCTAACCCTCAAGGAGATCAGATGGCAGGACAAACACAAGTAGCAGGTACAGTGAATGATATCCAACCCCAGGCAGAAATAAACAAATTATCAGCCATTCGAGCACTGCGACCACACATAATTCACGAAGGAAACATAAAAATCATGATTACAAAAGATACATCAAACAGATACAACACAGTACAAGTAAATCAGAATCCATCAGACAGACGCTCAACTCGCTGGCCCCGGCTCACCGAGCTGCAAGCAGCCCAGCGAGGCACAGGACCAAACGTCCTCGAGATCCCCACCGAGATGGGGACCATGTTCTCTGTCGAACGAGCGAGCGCGGATATCATCGAATGGATTTGAAGGATGTGGCATGTGTAGACATGCGAGACTCGAGTTAGTTTCTATAAAATAGATCCTAGCTGAGTATGTTCTAAGGATTTCTCATCTCGAGGCCCGGACTATATACCTTTTTTCCATGGTCCGTGCGCGCATGCACGTGACATGGCTTAATAATCCAATCGTTGACGTGCTTAGCCAGTGAAAGTTCCCGATGCTATTTCTCCCTCCCTCAGATCCATGTTTAAGTTACAGAGCCCAGCGGGTTTCCTTCTGCCTAGGTTACGATAGTATGAGCAGAGACTTGAGCCATTTTAGCCGCTGTTGACCAAGATGATGATACGGTCTCTCATCATTAACAATCTCCGCTACGTGTCCACATCGAGCATGGCAACCTCGACCGAGAAGCAGAAATTCTTCTTGACTCATAAGAAGTATGCCGTCGTCGGCGCATCGACAGACCAATCCAAATGGGGCACAAAGGCAAGTCGGTAGCACTCCGTATGCGTATCCTTTGATGAAATGAGCCCCTTTGTAGATCCTTCAGTGGTATATTGCGAGGGACAAGGATGTGACACCCGTACATCCAGTCAGTCAGACGAACGATGGGTTACCTTTTCTTGCTCACTCCGTTTTCACAGACCAATAGCGAGCTAGAGGGGCGCAAGACGGTCAAGTCAATCGACGAATTACCCTCACCCAGTGAAACTGCACTCAGTATCGTAACGCCTGCCAAGGTTTGTCGTATTTGATATCGACATCATCCGTTATGGCCTTCTCACCGTGTTGCGTAAAGGTTACCATCAAGTTGTTGGAACAGGCCAATGCCCAACATATCCCCGCCATCTGGATCCAGCCCGGGGCAGCCGATCGGGATTGCGTACACTATATCATGAACAACGGGATGGGGGACCATGTGATCTGGCATGGGGAGTGTTTGTGGCGAGATGGTGATGGTGTCCTTCGCACCATGACTAACGAACCTGCATCCATGTAACACTAACACTTCTATGTCTCTGTTATCTGGTGAATGCATGCAAGTCTGCTCCGACCTTGACGTGGCATCTATTGGGAGTAATGTCAAGAGGCTGGGCTCCCTTTGCCGGGGTAGTCCTCGCCGGATGGTATGTGTTGATTGTCTTCTCAATCTTTTACCACCAGGGAAGATGCTTTCATGCATCTGAACGGCCGGGTTTCGCGTACACCTCGCAATACCGTGTTGATTATTTGACTGTGCATGTTGAACCAAGACGGCTGGGACGATTCGCCCTACATTATTCAGGTCCGGTGCCTAAAGTCGTCGGCTGAAGCTCCTATGAATCCATAGGGATTGTTATGGGTATAACGTCTACACCGGTCGGTATTTAGTACTATTCAAAGAAGTCCTCTTGCAAAATATCCTGCGTCTATCTTGCCCTCTACCCAGTGTTTAATCAATATACCGGCGATCGCAGTCGTAGGGGGCATTTTGAAGACTGCTGCAGCCTTGGCAACGATGTTAGTTCCCGATTCAGCCTTGGATTTGTCCTCCGTCCCGGTCGAAGCCATCTTATCGCTTGCTGTACCGGATGTCACACTAAGGGAGGCCAGGACCTCTTCACGGCTATACCATCTAGCGTCTGAGAAAAGGGAAGACAACATCATCAGTGGCGAAACCCTAGATGCGATGTCAAAAAATAACCACCCTCTAATTCGTTGTCAAGATCCGTGCGGATCGGTTTGGAAGAGTCCGCCGTGGCGTAGAAACCAAGCATAAGATTGGCCGGGAATGGCTGCGGAAAGAATACAAAAAAATGATCGTGAACACAAGGGACGATGTCTGATCAGGGTACAAATGCATCACGGACGGCCCACATACCCATGGTTGCCCAGAGTGATATCGGACGTTCCACACTTTCACACCGGCTTCCTCCCAAATCTCCCGTCGCACCGCGTCCTCATACGATTCCCCAGGCTCGACGAACCCTGCCAGGGCAGAGTAGTACTTGGGCGGAAACCGTTTCTTGAAGGGGGGTTTATTTCAACCTGACTTCCAGGGGTAAAAAGGGAATGAAACGTCCAACATACGTTTCTGCCAAGCATGACCTTGTCTCCGGTTTCGTTGATGACCAGCATGATCACGACGGGGTCGGTTCTCGGATGGTTAAAATTTTGCAATCCGCTCCTTCCCAGCTCAGTCAGAGTCTGCGTTGATAAATTGGCTTCGAGACCAACCCTGATGGACAGGGCTTCTTGCCCGTGTTATCGGCCCATGGCAGTAAGGTGGTGCACGACAGCTTCCAACCCGCCCAGAGAGAGTAAGATGGAGAACCACAAGCAGGACAGAACTACGTTGTAGAAGTGAGCCAAGATGATTAGCAGGAAGCCATAGATGTACGACGTGCCCTGTGTCTGTCATTCCAATCCACCATGCTTCGGGCGCCAGCAAAGACAGCAGCAGCGAACATATCCAAGGTGCCCATCGCCGCTCTAGGGTCGGTGAAAGCCAACTTGGCATCGGACGTCGTGAGCCCGGCGACATTCCGGATAACTTCAGCCACCTTGTCCTCCTCGAGATCGGCGACATCGAGCGAAAAGTATGGGGTACCATCGATGTTGGCGACGGCCGTCTCTGGCTCTTTGAAGTCTGAGGAAGGAAGTGCAAACGCCGTGCTTGGATCGCGCTCTTCCACACCGAGGAAGACGACACATGGACCGTGGAACCGGGCGCCTTGAAGGATGGGTGTCTCCTCCGTGCTTGGCTCTTCCGGTGTCTGGCCTTGGCCAAAGTACGGGCGGGGGCCAAGCAAGGGTTCGACATCTAGGGTCGTTAACAGCGCCAACATGCGTTTCCCCGTGTCGGCGTCCGTGGCGAGCAGCGGCATACCACTCCTGAACACGATCCATCGCGTCGCCGGCGAATTGACGACCGCATTCAGAAACGACCGCGAGGGCCGCAACCACGACAGCCGGTTGAGTGGAGATCCACCCATGAAGTTCACAAAGCTTGGTGTGCTGTGTCAATGCGCGCCCACACTATCGACCTGAGACTTACTTTTCACCCATGTTGTTCGAAATCGTGCGGATAGATTGGCAGAAGCGAAGAGTGGTCCCAGCGCGAGATGCTGTGCAATTGCTCAGCAACGCTATGCGCAGCAGTGCACACTTTGGTACCATATCTATTGCATGCTACCACACACTCACGCGCGGTTATGGTCAGCAGGCTAGTCATATTTGGTGATGAATTACGGTGGTCCCCGTAAAGATGAAGAGTCGGAGAACGGCGGTGCGCTTACAGCACTTTTCGCAGCACGGTAGCCGATGGGGACGAGTTGGAGAGAGAACAACATCGATACTGGACACCCCCGCGGCCGTTCTTTACCCCGCAATCGTCATCTGGCACGAACCCGACCTTGCATCCGGTAATGCTTGCTCAAGATTCTCCCTAGTCCCATTGGGAAGGGATCTTCCCGAACTGACCCAAACGTTCCCGTAAACGGATCATCATCAGAATTCGGGATGTCGTATCCAGCTACTGAAATATGGATGCATTTTCCGTGGCGTCTTGTAATTAAGAAGTTGCTCTTGTGTGCGAAAAAGAATGAGGATTCACGCGGTGAAGTACCCGTCCTAATGTGCCTTTTGGTTCCTTAACCGAGACATTGGGCAGACGAGTTGATTCCCCCATAGGCTAAAGATGAACATTGTCCTTGCCATAAAGAGGGAACAATGACTGAGACATTGGGAACAGGGGGGAGGGAGATTCAGCCAGACATGTCCAGGCCAGCGGATCTTCAACATATCATATCTGCACATAGCTCGCCTTTTGAAGTGCCACACTGCACCTCGTGGCTTCGGCCTGGCATATGTGAGTCACTTGTAAATTCGGGTGTTTAACGGAAACCATCGCTTTCCCCTCTGTTGCCTGGGAGTTCACCCGAAGGTCCCGTTGCCACAGCCGTGGTTTCAGCTGTTCGCTCACGCGCGGTGACTCAGGGGGGCAGTGCGCGCGGAGATATCGACGAGTCAGGCAAGTCATTCATGAAAAAACTCCACTTCCTTGCGGATATGAGACTGATACGTGCGTCTCGAAAACGGCACACAATGGAGGACTTGTCTTGGGCATTTATTTCGCTTGTAACCTTGGAATTTAAACGCGTCACCGAAGGATACTGTATGAGCTGTTACGTCCCCTCCCCGACCGTCCTTGAAACTACCCGTTATGGCAATTCGTTTGTTCTCTTGCCCATTTCTGGACTTCGTCGCGAACTTCGAAGGACGAAGATGGACTCCCGTCGCAGGAGGGACCTCAGGTTCCAGCACAGAAGACAGATACCTATTCTAATCGGGTTTTTCTCCCGCACCTTTCACTTTTCCTTAATAGGAACGTGAACAATGGTGGCCCACCTCCCTCAAAGACGCATCAAGTGGCCTGTCCTCTCCGAACGGGTTTCCAAAATGTAACGCACCATAAACAAAAAATAAAATAAAATAAGATTTAGGACTGTCGTTCAAACCTTGTATAAAGGGGCATCCCTCGGCCCCTGCCCTGTCCCATTGCATGAACCTTGAGCTGCCGTACGCCCGTTTTTGTTATATTCGGCTCTTGTTTGGCTCTGGAATATCTGATCATGAGTATGTTTCCTTACCCTCTAGCATGCGATGACGTCCGACATCCCCCGCCCCAAACCAGATGGGAATATAGGACACCGCTTCCACGACTCTGTCATCACTCCTACTCAAGCTATCGCAGAGGCATGGCAACGTGAATTGCCTCAGACACAGGAATTCTGGCGGCAAGCAGAGGCGAAGCGGAGAGAACAATATTTGGCTTCAAGACCGCCTCGAGGGCGACACGGTCCCGGCAACAAAATGTAGCTTCTAACTATTGCATGTAACAACTTCGCTGTGAGTTTTGGTCGCCTCGCGCCCGCTCTTCCACCTGTTGCGGTTGACTGATCGTCTGCTCACCAGTTTCGTATTTCACTCATGTAAATGTTGACATTTGGCTTCAGCGATGCCCCCAACCACGATAATTGCTATACAACATGATTGCTTGCGGCGGCCAAGTGACTTTCGAATTGAGCATGTACCATGGACCGACTGCCTTGACTGGGAAAGGCGACAAAATGATACAGTATTTATGCTACCAGATGTCGATACAACAATGCAGAGAAAATAGATACGATCATTGTTCCAATGCTGCAAATGTTTGTGTAGCAGCTGAACCGAGGGAACCATTAATTTCGTGCAAGTCATGCTGCTCTTCCTCATCCTCATCCTCATCCTCTTCCAATGCCGCTTCGGCTTCGGCTTGAGCTTGCGCAGCTGATGCGGCATTGGCAATTGCTTGTTCAAGCAACCTTGTCTGTTCTTCCGACAGACCGTAGAGGGACAATTGAGGGGCAGGCGCCACACCCTCAGGTCGCGTTCCGTTCCCCACGGGCTGAACAAGCGACGTAGGGTGTTTGCCACCGGGCTGGGATAAGGACCCTTCAGGATGCACTATTTCTCCGTTATCACCGGTAGCCCCCGTTCCTTGAATTTGGGCCCCAGGTGTTAAACTGTGCATCTGCGCCCGAGCAATCACGCTCGCCAATGTCGCTTGTCCGCCGGTCGGGTCGAGATGCAGTGGAGGTGCGGCGTGGTCGGTGCCAAGTGCGGACGACACGTGTCCTTGCAACGTTGCATGGAGGCTGAGCACGGCGGCCTGCATCTGTCTGATGACATCACTGTGTATCTCCCCTTCCTCCATATGTCCATCGTCTCCATGGCCATGTGGCGCACTGCCCGCGACGATATCCGCCCACATCCTTGTGCGCCGGCCCTCCCGCACCGCGTCCTCGTCTCCATCTTTACCCAGTGCCACTTCCCTAATTGCAGCATTGACACAATTTTCCCCCTTGCCGCCGCGTGATGCGCTGTTGTCTTTATGTCGTTTAATTGCATCCCGACGAGAAAACATCTTGTCGCAACCGGCGCATTGCCACGCTTTCTTCTCGTGGAGTTTCGCATGCCGCCTGAGATCATGGTTACGCGCAAATGACGCAGGACAGACTGCGCAGCGGAATGGGCGATGTACGGCGTGAGCATGCTGGTGCGCTCGCAGGCTGTAAAGCCTTGCAAATGTCTTGCGGCAACCGGGCACAAGACAAGGGTAGACGGCCGTGCCAATGTCATTGAACGGAACGGACGGATTAGGGTGTGTATCTTGCGTAATCCAGGGGTGAGAAGGGTGTAGCGCGGAACCCGGAGGCTGCTGGACAACGTGATCCGGAGTTGCTGTAGGGCCAATCCGAATGCCGCTGAGTACTCCGAGGACCTGAATCAAGCCTCCGATTTCTTGTAGTGCATTCATTTCCGGACCTCCCCCGGAAGATGATGTCATGGAAAAAAGGAACAATTGATGGAGATGTAGTTGGACAGAGGATATAACGGACGGATCAAGCGAGCCATCGGTCGGAGAGTGGGCCGTGAGCGCGTTGGAGACAATTCTGACAGCTTCGGCTACTTGTTGTTGGAAGTCATGAAATACGACATTCGGTCGTTTGAGAGCGCGTGCGTCATTTTGCTGTTGCCCTTCTTCACTTTCGTCGCGTTTACGCTTCCCTTTGTGAAGTTGGATCGCGGGGGCATTTGAGTGACGCATCGTGGCGAAGAGTGTGTCGGAGCGGGCCAACGATACTAGGACGGGCGTCAACGATTTAGCAAGCTCCTTCGATATCGATCCGGCGCGAACAACCTGGTTCAGGACGTTCAATACGCTGTCATTGTTGGTTCCCGGAACGACAGTCGATGTGAGTATGGAGCGGGCGAGCGTGTCGCTAACCGTAATAGCAAGAATACCCTTCATGGTTTGCAACGCTGCATCTTGTTTTTTCGATAGAGTGGCCGTGGGGCCAGGGACAGCGTGCTCGCCCAGAGAGGCTGTAAGCAGTTGGGCGCTTGGAAGGGCTTGCGCGGCCGCCTGCGCCTTGTTGATATCCGCCCAAAGTTGCTCCTTCAGGCGACGCGCTATCTCCTCTGCTTCTTCTTCGTCCTCTTCTTCGTCTTCGCCATCATCCTCATGCTCCTCATCCTCGATATTCGCGTCATCTTCTGCTGCCCCAGCGCGGGAATCTGTATTGTTGCCGACAGTCTGTTCTGCGACAACCTCGGCCATCAGCCTCAGAACCTGCTAGCAAAACGACTACATGAATCGTGTTCGTCAGTCTTCTGACTTGCATGCTTACCGCAGTAGGAAAATATCCGTGCTCGAGCAGACCAATTACAACCGGCAAAGGCGCCTGGTCACGTGACTCACGGAGGTAAGGAGTATTATGTAATAAGGAAGCCCTGTGACTTTTCAATACCCGCGAATATGCGACAACGAGCACGTTGGTCTGTCCCGGACCCGACTTTTTGCGGGTTCATCCCCTCTGTCTCACACACTCTGGGGCCCCGCAAGAATACCAGGCATGGTCAGCAATACCACCAAGGATTTGACTGCTGGAACAGTCGGTGGAATTGCTCAGGTGCGTGGCACCTACTCCATTTGTAGCTCAGATGCTGCACGCTCTTCGGCTGGGTCAGGTGCTCGTTGGACAACCCTTTGACATCGTGAAAGTGGTTAGTGCAGGACCATTTTACGCGGGTTATATCTTGACATCCTCGCAGCGCATGCAAACGTCACCCAAAGGGACCTACACTGGCATGCTGCAATGCGCCACTGGGATCCTGAAGAATGAGGGACCTCTGGCATTTTACAAGGTCAGGTCGGCCTTGCATGAAGTAAAGCGGTCTCTGACATGCTTCCAGGGCACGCTCACGCCTCTATTAGGTATCGGACTTTGTGTATCCATACAGTTTGGTACATTAGAGTACGCGAAGAGAGTATTGGCAGAACACAATCTCGCTAATGGAAAGGGGGGTGAAGGAGGGAAAATCCTCGGAGCAGGTCAGCTATTTACAGCAGGTGTCGCCGCTGGTCTTGCGAATGGTTTCGTCTCTGGCCCAGTCGAACATATCAGGATCCGTGAGTACTTCAGATGATCAGGTCGGCTGATCACCTCAAGGGCCTCCCAGGACTACAAACTCAATCCAATACGAATCCAACATATAATGGTCCGTTTGATGCGATCAAGAAGATATCTTCAGAACATGGGATCCCTGGCATATTCAAGGGCCAAGGCGTAACTTTCCTTCGTGAGGCCGTCGGATATGGAATGTATTTCATGGTATACGAAAAACTTGTTCAACGTGAAATGTCGCAAAAGGGCATCCGCCGCGAACAGATAAGCCCTCTTAATGCTGTCCTCTACGGTGCAACTGCCGGAT
This sequence comes from Pulveroboletus ravenelii, assembly GCA_038090235.1. NCBI lineage: Eukaryota > Fungi > Basidiomycota > Agaricomycetes > Boletales > Boletaceae > Pulveroboletus > Pulveroboletus ravenelii. The sequence goes on from JBBPMH010000803.1 coordinate 15,502, forward strand.
ATGCGGTAAGTTCCTAGTTAGTGGATCATGTGCTGTTAACTCATCAGATTATTTGTAGCTGTGGGCGGTAATATACCCCATAGATATGATTAAATCTCGTATGCAGACGGATGGGTTTAGTCCCTCGACCGGTCAAAAGTATGCCTCTGCTCGGGATTGCGTACGAAAAGTTTGGCGGACGGAAGGTATCACTGCCTTTACGCGCGGACTTGGTCCCACCCTTATCCGGTGAGTAGAGTCGACGGATATAGGATCCACTGGCTGAGATAGGAGACGCAGTTCACCATTCGCAAATGGAGCTACATTCCTTGGTTTTGAGCTGGCATGCCGGATCCTTTACGCATGATCAATCGCTCGGATACCTCGGTTCCCCTCGATCTACCGTTTTAGTGTGGGGAAGAACAAGGATGATATATTTAGTTTGCACCCGCACATGACCGCTGATCTGTCGGGAAGAAACAATAGAGTTTATCGTGCGCTATATATATCAAATAGATCCGGCCCCTTTGACCCTGCTGCATTTAGTCCGACGGGTACCATAGATGCATGACACTGGA
>JBBPMH010000804.1:0-16051 GCA_038090235.1 Pulveroboletus ravenelii
TGTGCTGTGTGAGGCGGAGACATCAGGTCAGGTTGGTCACCTCGCAAATTTAGGGTATAGCACGGGTATGAGCAACGCTGCTGGCAGGTATGGCGGAGTCTATGCGTGAGAAGCGAAGTGGGTTCATCGCTCTTCTCTCCGCTCACTTCGCATCCAAGGACTTGGACCATCAGCTCCATTAGCGTAGTCCTTATCATTCTCTTTTGGCACCCGCCCACTGCACCCTCTCTCAGCCTGCGGACGTTCTTTGTTCGTCCACTTGCCACCGTCCGACGCTGCTTTGCTCATCGCTCCAACCAGACTGTTTGGTGCCCAACCTACTCACAGCTCACTCGCCCGATTGGTTTAGAGAGCAGTTTCAGGTCGGAAAAGCCCTTTGCTTTTCGCTCACCCTTGCACCTATGCCATTGTACCTAGCTAAGAGTAACTTCAATCTCACTCCGATTAGTCTGACTGTACCCATATGCGCAGGTATATGCTTGAGATCTTTATATTATGGTGACCCCTCATTCGCCCTGGATCCGATTGTCTGTATATATCCCTAAATCCTAAACAAAACCAAGGGGAGAACTTTAGCCCACATTCGAAACCTGAGCACACACACATGGAAACGCACCTTTTCAATCAAACTACTCACGATTGGATGGAACGCCTCTTTATGTGCCCTGTATGTGCTCTTTGCTAACTCCCAGTCGACGGCACCCACTGCTCTAAACGCCGGTCTGCAAAAGTTCATTTGGCCCTTGACCACACCTGTCTCATCTGTGCCAACGACCCATCGGACCACGTTGGGTGCATACGCCCGTGCGGCGCTTGACATTGGCACTCAGAGTATGACTTGGTAGAGCCGCAGACAGTCGGCATTGGTGCGAACGCATATACCAACCCGAGGTGGTCGATGTGGGTGTGGAGGAGGGTGAGATCAGCTCTGATGGAGCTGCTCGATGAACACAACCACGAGAGGGGAGGGAGACAGATCAACACCAGGTAGATAAAAATGAGAAAAGAACGCACTGATCTGGTTCGTGTCTATACTTGCCATGTCCTCTGGTCCGAAATCCAACCCAGACATGACTGTCGAGCGGGATTTGTCCCACCGCGCCGCCAGTGTGTATGACGCAGATGCGAACATCATGTCATACTCGATCGGGGTGGGAAGCTTCAGACCCTCGCAAAAGAGCAATTTCTATCGCACATCCATTGTCAGGCTCCCCCCTTTCTCATGCTGATGAAACAAATAACTCACGTCCCATAGAATTCCTTCAAGGGCCTTGCTCGCCACCTCGGACCGAAGAAAGCATCGTCTCCTCTAAAATAACCCACCAAATCATTCTTCTGCTGCTGCGTCGTAATACTCTGCCCCATGTACCTTTACACATAATGTTTCACATATGGTGAAAACACGTCCAACCTGCCCAGTTCCCTCTGTCCCACCATGTCGATCGTCCAATCATTGAGCATGATCTGTTCAGTGCACGACACAGGGTCTGATGCAAAATGACATACCGAGACGCAACAAGAAATTTCCCCCTTTTTCATATGGCGCATTACTATGTGTTGTCCGGATCCTCACCCTTTTCGAAATTGATCTGCAGCCGCTCATGGTATCTTGGCTGGTTTGCCAAGCCATTGTCAAGCCCCTTGTGCCCGATCGAGAATGAGAACCCGTGATGCGCAGGGGTGGAGGCGCTGCTGGAGTAGACGTTCAATATAGGTTGTCCAGCCTTTGTTCAGCCAAAAGTGGCTTGCATGGCATGCCTGGAAGAGAAGGCGGCATGAGTACAGTATCGGAGGCTAGGCGTGCCATCAAGAGACAAACGTGACCCCATTGCCAAACCATGAACAAGTGATCTCGTGGATAATGACATCAATGAGGCTCCCGTCACCCATGAGGAGTGCTGCATCCCATATCAGTCCCCATCAGCTGTGCCGCGAACGCTTGAGGCGCTTCTCTGACCCGGTGTGATGAACGTCAGGCGTGCGTTTTCCTACCGGACACGAATAAGTCTTCACATTATTTCCTTCTTGTGCCTTGAATTGCAGCCATTTCCCCCTGGCCTCCACCAATGCGATCGCACCCAGCCATGAGCGTCACATTATTAAGCGGGATCATATTCACCAGATACATATTTCTCTTATCTGGATTTGCATTCATCCTATGGTCATTGGCAATCTCCATGGTTCTCAAAATTTCCACCCTCTCCACCCTTCTCCGAGTGGATCTGGCTCAGATGCCGACTAGAACCGCGACAACCCAACATCTCACTAATGTGATAAACGACGTGAACACAAGCTCGGGCGACCTGTCCATTTTGAATAGCCTGCATATCATCCCGAATCTCAGTATTGGGGTGGCCTGTGCGCACATCTACATTATTTCGCTTTCAGATCGACACAACAGACGTGACCAGATGGTGTTTCTGTAGACGATTCAGAGCCTGACGTGGACTGCTGTCGATGCTGTCCCTCGCAATGCCACATTCGTCGACCGTATCCTCAACTGGGTAGTCATTCATCGTGCAGAGTGTAGTAGGAACACTCTGGCTGGCATGCCGGATTTTCGCTGGCCCCGAGGAGATCGATGCACTCTCAGTTTCACCTGGACCCTTGTGCAAGTCCGGCTCTAATAGGTGGGCTGAAACGTCGCCTTCCAGCAGGCCCAAGCCTGCCAGCAAGGTTGGCCTGTCGACGTATTTGACTCTTCTGTGTGCAACTGAAAGATGTGATACCAACGTTTATGGACGATATCCCCGAGTGGATGCTACTTTCTCCAGCAGAGATCGCTTGTTGGCACACATTTCAGCCATTCGCCAGTTCGTCGAAACACATGACTCGCATGCAGTCACGGAGGCCATGTGGTCGTAATCTTCGGGGACGACATTGACATGGAAAAAACATCTCAGCCCGACTGTCTCAGGTCTGAATGCTTCTGCCTCCAAGATGGGATATCATTTTTTCAGTACATGGGATGACATTATCGCACCTGTTTTTATGCGATCCAAGCGACCTATTGCGTTTTCAACGATGTCGCGGCCTTGCCAAGGTCGCTGCTGGTCCAACGAATCCCACTACCCATCGCTCACGGAACTCACGGACACAGATCTTCATCCATCACACTATCCGAAATGTTCGCACGCATACATGCTCTCACTCTCCGGGGCTCGGCGGGTCCTGCAACATTATGTTATCCATCCTTTGCATATTCTCGAGCACTCGACCAGGTACATGCATGGCTCATCTGGAGTGGCTGTCTGAGGGGCTACTCGATCGTTCCGAGTGTTGTCGTGCAAAGGAAGAGTGGAAGTAGCGATATACTACCTGGTTCCAGGAGTGAATGGAGGGAACGCTTGCGGGATAGAGTGTTTAAGGCATTGGACTGAATGATGCAATGTATGCTTTGCCCCCGAACGTAGTTACTTGTACTGTCTTCCTAATCCTCATCGTTGGCAACTGTGGTTGTAGGAGGGGCCGATTTGCGTCTATCTCTGCCAGGGTAGGTCGTACAGTCAATGGCTGGTTCTGGACGCTGGGAATACGGCTGTAGTTGGTAGGGAACATACCCAGGATGTTTTCTGGATGCAGAGGATGCCCCGAATTCCTACAAAGAGAGTTGGATTGCGCGCTGGAGCTCAGCGTCAAAGAAATCGCATGCGTTTCTATTTGGGGGGACTGTACATGCTTGGGAATGAGGACAGCCTTTGTCGCTACATAGGCTGGGCATGAATAGTGAAGATAAATATTTGATACGCACATCCGCTCATTCTTGCGTGAAAGCTTTGAATTGCAGCTGTCGCAAACTCTGACAGGCTGAGTGATACCAAAATGAGGAAGAGGAATCGATATAGATGAGCATTGGTGGTCAAAAACTTGGCCACAGTTGCGACAGTGGTGTTTCTGGTTTGTAAACGTGAAGGGAGTGCGATAGCGGAGATGGACATCAGAGTCAATCCACTCTGGGGCAGTAGAAGTGTCGACCATAGCAGAGTTGGCGAGGGCAGAGTCCTTTGGAGGAAAGTCGTAGGCTAGCTGACCTGAGAAATACGGGTGATGAATGTCGTGTAGACCTGGCCCACATAGCTCAAAAACAGTTTACCTGCGAATGCAAGAGCCCAGTTCTGGATGTACTTCAGTACGTCAGACTTCACAGCGTGATTCAAACTCGGGATCTTGAGGATGGAAACAAGGTTATCGATAAACTCTCTGAAAGCTATTTCCACCAGAAAGTGATCACCCACATTTTTGACACACGTATCTGTTATCTGGAGGCGCAAATGAGTAATGCGTGAGGAGAAACAGGGAGAGTACTCACACCGAGGGTAAGGATTTGAACGTTCGGGTTCTTGTGGTTGAGGCGGCGCTTGAGGGCGCGCATGGTGTCCTTTGCAGGGGCCGACTTTGAGCAGATCTGGTCACATATCTCGAGATTGAGTGCAACGTCCTTAGCGCCGGCCAGAATGAGTTCGGAGGTCGCTTTGTGTGATATATACCGGTGTCAGAGAGTACCCGATGTCTGTAATGGAATGGACCGCACTCACCGACGGCATCGTCGATATGACACATTCCCCAGAGCTAGTTGCTCAACAATGTCATCCTGCACTGGTTATGACGAGAACATAGTATCAGGTATCCACCACGGGATGGGTGTGCACACCAGTAACGTCGAATCTATCGATCTTGACACGTGGATCTCCGAGCGGATGGACTAGCAGTCAGTAGTGCCGATGATGGAGAGTCGCTTTGCTTGTTGTCCACGAAACGGCCCAGGCTATCTATTTTTTGTTTGTCTGGTCACTGGATAGGGTCTCTTATTTGTACATGTTGACATTTTGACACAAATGGCCGTGAGGCCTTGAAGTCTTATCCTGATCACCCAGTCGGGCCATCCAGAAATGGGGCAACCATCGTGCAATCTATTGGGAGGCCCATCTTCGAGCAGGGCATATCCCTCCCGACCGGTAAGTCTCCCCTCCGTTTGCGTGCCCGCCATTCCCTCACCCACCTCAGCAAAATGGAGTCCTTTATCTGCTCGAAATACGAGTTGCGGCGATAGGCTATGGACGGCCCTCCACCATCAGATCCATCCGTCCTTGATGGGCCCTCACAGTCCGCTTCTAATGGGGACGCAACCTCTGCTGTTGCTGCTGAGGCCGTACCACTCTGACAACTCTGCGACTTCGTCCACGCCTTCTCACTCTACCCACCCACCTACTGCGAGTCTGTCTGCCCCCCGTCCAGTCTCGCCTTCCCTCCGTTACCCCAGTACCCTGCGCCAAAACACCGCGCACTCTCACTCCCATTCCCGACACTCTTCGCCGCTGTCGCTGGTCGCGTCCAGACTTCCTTTCTGCCATCCCAACACCGATTCCAATCTCAGCCCCAGCCCCAGCCCCGGTGACAACAAAAAGTGGAAGATGACCTCTTCTCGCTCGACTTTTCTGCGACGCCCTTGTCAGCTGCACCCACCCAGTCTTCCCAGCCCTTGAATACGTTTGGTCAGTTCGCGCCTGCACCGTCGTTGTGGGACGCGTTTGGTGCTGCCCCCTCCCATGCACACACGTCGTCACAATCACAAGCACACCAGCCGATCAGTATGATAGGTACCACCGGCACCGGTCAATGGGGCGTCTTATCTGGATGGAACGGTTCTCTCCCGAACACAATACTGTCTACGAACATTTGGGGCGCATCATCCGCCGCTACTACGACGAGTGCGTTCGGTGCGTTGCCGAGTGCGGCTGGTGGTACCACCCACGCGAACGCGTTGAACGCCATGAACATGACGGATATCTGGGGTGGTGGCGGCAGTCTGCATACGAGTCAGGGGCTGTTTGCATCGCCACAGCCGGCAGCGGCGTCGAAAAAGGACGACGTATTTGAAGACTTGTGGGGCGACTTCAAGTAGCGCGGTCACGACGTCGAGGACATTGGCGCTACCGTTGCTGGGGAGGGTGTGGGATGGGATTGAATGCACTGGTGATATGGAAACGCGAGCAATGGAAGCGTAAATGGAACTTCCCCCCCCACCGAAACGTAGATTGATACATCGTACTTTTCATTATTTATGCTTCCTAATTATGGTGGCCTCTCTTTACCTGGTCCTATGTATATATCCCCAAATCCTTAACGAAGCCAACAAGAGGAGGGGAAATATCTTTGCCTTAGCCCATGTTCGAAACCTGACTACGCATTACAGTACATAAACAGATAGCTGTAGCTAATTTAAAATGGTGATGAACAACCCTTCACGAGAGACCTAGCCATGTAGGAAGCAGCTTTTCTGGTTCACCTTCACGCAAGAGTACAGGAGTATCGATAGCAGGTTGGATAGTACATAGCAACTACAGACAGCATCACAACAAGCAAAACAATAATGACTAGTATGGAAAACTATGCACCCAAATGTATGTACAACACACGTTGATCAAATGGTATTCTCACCTTCCTCATCGTCTTGTTCAACGCGAACGCTGCTCGGGTATAATCGAGCTGACCAGACTCGTCCTTCATGTTGTCATAAAACATCGACGTGATCTTGTTCGTCTCACCATCGTCCACTGCCCACATCGTCCCGATCACAGAATGGAAGCCAGCAAACTGCATCGCCAATGCGAGATGGATCACCTCCTCCGGACTCTCCTCGTCCCCGACGGTGGTATGACAAGCCGAGAGGTAAGCAAACTCGGGATTCTCTAAATCGCACTGGGTGATTCTCTGAATAGTGAAGCGTCTGTCGTGGAGAGCAAACGCAGACTCGAACGGTTGTTCACGGTTGGGAAGACCATGGCACGCAAAGTGCGCCCACTGGTTCTTGCGAAGTTCTTCAGTGACCCGGGCAATCGAGGATTCTGCACCCTCAATACGGGTGAATGTAGTGAAACCGTGGACGAGCTGACCAATGGTGGCCAGTTCGGTGCCGACGGAAACGAGTTTGTTCTCGCCAACAGCTTCTGCTTGACCTATAGCAACAAATGATTTCCCTCCCGTTACAGGATACGGGGGATTGTGTCTTCTAGCATGAATGAGAGCAGTGAGGGTAGGGGTGTATGACGAAATGAAGAGATCGGAAAGGCCTTGTTCACCTTTCCTGAATGGAGCAGCAGCATGGAGTGGAAGAGAAGTGAATTCAGCAGTAGGGCACCACCAAATACGAGAGTGAGGTGGACATATCGTCCGAAGAAAGTCCACAATGGGAGAAACAACGGTGTCCCACATGGTCCGGAGGATGAGGGAGAGATCTTTTCTCACGATCTCATACTTTGCACGTTTGGTCACTATATTGAGCTTCGATGACAGTTTTCGAATGTCTTCATGTGTGACGGACAATGGGACGTGAACAGGATCGCGGTCGACTAGGACTATGAGAGCATTGCAGCCATATTTACTCGCATTGACGACAACAACAGGGCCCTTGCAGGCTGCCTGCTGGAGATCAGAGAAGAGTGAGGGAAGGAGGAAGCGGGAGAGCCCAGGTAACATGCGAATATGGTCGATGACTGTTTGCAATTCAAGGTTAAGGCTGCACACCCGATCGTGCTGATCTGTGCTAGGTGAACTGAGGGCATCGCGAATGAGCCAAGCTAGCCGCATGAATTCATCTGCAAATGTATTTCCTGTTGGGCCAGATGCAGTGACATCGTCGAGTGGGGAGCGAAGACGGGTGAGTTGGTTCCAAAACACACCCCGACCTTGTTCTAGAAGCTCGATCGCACTGGTGGGAGAATGGTTGCGAAGACAGGCCGAGAATGCATCCACTGCAAGAGATGATGCGACACTTTTGAATATGGTAAGGTGCTGAGGCAAGGATGGCAGGGCCGCGAGATGATGAACAAGCAATCGAAGGGATGTTTGATATGCCAGGAGTGTGGTTGGATGATGAAACCCAGTGAGAAATGGTCATATGCAGAGCTATGGACACATATGTATATCTATGTAATAGCTAGTCATAGGCTCGCATATCAAATGTAACACAGGCATAGGTGTTATAGCTAAGTCGACCTACTGGTGCACATGTCTGGCTATCCCGATAGATGTTCATAGATCTACATAGCTGTCTTTTGCTTTCTGGACACCTGTCTTTTTACTATGCCAGGCTATGGAGGAATATTCTGATCTCATGATTGCAGCGGCAGGTATGCACAGCTATGTACAGATATGCATTTGCCCGCCCACCTGCCCACCTGCTGCCACACCCCCTGCAGCTATGCATGGCTATGCATGGCTACGATCCGCCTGTCTGCCCTCTCGCCCTCCTGCCCTCCTGCCGATCCCGCCCACCTGCTGTCGATCCCAAGCCAAAGAGCTAATACATTGGCAAGCTTGAAAACTTGGTGATGATATCGGCCGTCCCATTGCTCCACACACCGCTAGCAACCTGCCAAATCACTGTGAGAACGGGCCGAATCATTGAGAAGGTACTTACTAATTGCTTTGCCTCATCCTTGTATTTCTGCAGGCGTAGATCAGTCTGTATCATACTTGAAACTTAATAAAAAGTCGTACTGTCTTGGCTTCTGTGGACAAGCCCTCGTAGTACGTGTTGAATTCCTCTAACGAGCCGCCAACTTGCTTTTGATAACAATGCATGCAAAGCGTCCTAGTAGAATATGGTCAGTTGTTATTTACAGGGCTCGACCATGGTACTTACCTTGCGCTTTTGTTTGAGGGGGGACGCCATGTCTTCTTTTTCCCGGTTTCCTTCAGTCCTGACACTGGTTCCGCCGCTGCCATCCCTGCTTCTGATGTTTGCGATATGGTCACCTTTGCTGCTTCACCTTCTTGAAGTGGTAGTGCCTGCGATTCAGATGCTTCTGGACTGGTCGGATCCATTCCAAGCCTTGTTCTGTCAACCTGAGACGAATTATTAGGAACATCCAAATGATCATTGACGGTACTCGGGAGTATATGCGGGGGGGTCATGTCAATAGTCGTCGGTTGCGTGCGTCGTACTGATAATCTACAACAACAGTGGTTAGCATATGTATACAATGACACGAACACTTACAAGGGGTTCTTGATAATCACAGGAGGGACACTCGTTTCCATATTTCTTTCATCTGCTGCGCTTGATCGCAGGACATGTGACGTAGTAGACTCGTCTAGGAAAAAAAAGATCAGTCGTTGGATAATCATATACCTATATTCTCGCCTGGTGCGCAAGGATGGTCTTCATAAAGTGAATCGTCCGCATCAGAGAATGTGACCTGTGGTGAGGCGCTCGATGGTGTGAGCACGGATAAATCCGGGCTTGTGCTTGCATTTACAGAAGGACCCGAAGACGATGTACTGGTATTGCCAATATCCGGGGGAGGGGATAGAGTAAGTCTTGCGTGCTTGGGTTTAGGTGACAGGGTAATGTCGTCGGCAGTCTCTTGCTTTGCCTTACGCTTGCTGGAACCAGCGAGCTTCTCATCTGACTTATTAGTGAACCAAATCTGTTTGAAACCGTAGTAATGCTTTTTGCCGAGCATGTCGCTTTTCCATAAGCCCTCGCATAGACTGAGTTCCGGATGCGATCTTGCGACCTCGACACGAAACGACTTCTTGACTGACAGAGACATTGACAACCAGGTAGTCCGACTGTCGATGAGCCCAAGTGTGCGGAACTTGTGCCAGATATGTCGTGCGGTCTGGAGAATGTTAGCAATTTGCCTTCCACTTAGCGTATTTCCATCTGAGTCTTCGAGAAATGACGTATACTGGTTGGCTTGCTGTCCTTCTGGAGTAGTGGTCCTCCATGTTTTCCACGCTGTCTCGGTCCAGAAGCGAACCTTTGGGTACTTCGTCCGGTCAAGCTGCGGGGGAGGAACCACGGTGAGAAGAGGCATAGTCATTGGTATCGGTTGTCGAGTAATGGCGATTGGACCATCTGAATCACTTGTGCTAGAGTCTGCACGACTGACGGAAAGCTGGGAAACCAAGGTGTTGTATGCATTTCTGCGACAGAAGTAATGTCAGTAAAATAGATAGTCATATCTTCTTACTGGATGGTGACTCGCTCTGCTTTGAGCGAGGTGTTTTTGGCCTGGAGCTTGGTAATTATCTCTTGAAGGTGTTGCATTTGCCATGCAGGCTGTATATATGCGCATAAAATCAGCTGATGTGATACAAATGAACATGGGACTTACTGATACCTCCAAGACACCCGATTGATTGAATGCCGAAGAATTATTGGCCTGCATCTGTGAGAATGTTAAGGTTAAACTAACAAAACAATCCGCTGGCTCACCTGATATGACGATATCTGTGAATTACTGCTCCACGACGAGATAGGAGCGGCAGGTGGTAAAAGAGAAAATTGGCCGTTGTTCGGCCCAAAAAAATTGCTACTGGAGGTGCCATACACATCTTGGGGGGAACTGGAGGTAAAATCGGGAGAATGCTGGCTATCCGAAAGGCTTGAGAAGGGTAGGGGGCTCGTCGACATGGTAAGCGGAAGGTAAGACGTATTTACCCTTGTTTGGTCTAATAGTCGGTGATGTAGTATTTTCAAAGCCAGAGAACGAACACACACTTCCTACTGCTACTACCATCATGTCCAACAGCGCAAAGGTCCAAAAGATCGAGAATGTTATCGTGCTCGAGGTCGACAACATCCTTCAAGGTTGGCCAGCATATGTCATCAATTTTACACCTGAGAACACTGGGCTGCATGTATGTATATCCTCGCGCAATACCATTTATCACTTACATTTCGTACAGAAAATTATCATACATCTGAAGACTCCCTCCAAGTATGTGGGCGTTGAATCAGACGACGATGACGACGACTATATTCCAGGAGCCCATCCAAGCGAATACAGTAGGTTTTACTGTGCGTATAGTCTACTTTTGTTTAATTTTATGTACAGGAACATTGATAACTAACCACAATGCGAGGATCATGGTCCCTAACAAATGGTAAGTTGTATTACTAGAGCTTTTCTGGTCTCATTTTTTCAGCCGCAATGGTCCGACTCAACCATACTTGAGCGAATCTGAATCTGAATCTTCCGATGATGGTGATGAAACGTCCTCCGACTCTGAGGAGACCCTACCCACTGCTGTCTCGGCAATCCCGGTCAATCTCACTGGGATTCCCAAGGAATCTATCCCATCAAAGCGCAAGTTTGTTGACGACCATTGGCCTCCCCGTCGACCATGCGCCTTCTGCGAGATATCAGCCCACGACTCGATCGCATCTTATGAGGCCTTTATGACGTTCCCGGCAGCAGTGAAGGCGGTCCCCGGGGCTACTCAGAATGGTGTGGACTGCGAGAAGTTCAATACCAAGGTCAAGCTGGCCGCAACGGACTGATGTTTGCTGTGCACAGGTAACGGTTTTCTTTTCCATGGACATGGGAAATTGTACAATATTTAATAGCCTGTCGACTGCTCTACATGTACCATACACTGTAGCAAAAGAAAGCTACTCGTCATCATTGTCCTCTAAACCGAAGTGTGCGATCTCCATTCCAGTCTTCTCGACCAAAAAGTGCCTGTTTTCCACCACTCCGAGAATCTCAGGACGATGTGGAATCATCACAACAATGGATTGAATGTCTGAGATCTTGATCAACTGCAAGCTCGGCTCGCCAAGCTTTACACAGGAAGCGAGAACTCCATAGGATTGGTCAAGTAAGTAAGGGTGGGGGTCGTAATATAAGGTAACAAGGGCAACGTCGATGAATTGGAACCGGTCTGGAGCTGCGTTACATTCTTCATCAAGATCGTGTTGCTCATCTTCAGTCCGAACAAGCCTTGCAAAGTATCATACTTCTGCAATCCGGTCTCCACCATTATAAGTAATCTACGAAGGATACTGAGTGAATAAGTAGAAAAAAAAGTAAGAGTTGACATGCCTTAACATTGCGAGCCATACGGATGTCCTCAGGTGCCTTCTGGAGTTCTTGATACTCAGATCGGGCGATCTGGCCATTGGGTAGGCGAAGACGTGCCCAACGGCATATTTTGGGAGCATGCGGCACTCCAAGATATCCTGTAATGATCATCGCTTCTTGTCCTTGAACTGGAGTAAGATGCTTATCGCGTTTGGCAAGTAGAACATAGCCATTGCCGAGATCGACTGATGCACGCGGGTTTGAGTTCTCGGGGGAATCCAAATGTGGGATCATGGCTTTGAGTGCGTTCATCTGACAGCGCTGAATACCCTGCTGTGCCAGGTTGGAGAACGGATCAGATGGCTGCCTGATTTCCTGGGAGAGATTTCCGATGGTCCTCTCCATTGTCCACTGAGAGGAACAGATCGGCGAGCCAACACGTGCCGCTTCTGAGGCGAGATGGCAAGTCAAATGAATGCAAGGTCGGATAAATTGAATGCGGTCGACACGTCGCTGATAAAACATTTGCTCAAACTCTGGTGCCCAGTCTGCAATGAGTCGCCAAGCACGTTGCAGTTGAGAGGGAGTAATACTGTGCTGGGACAGGATTCGAAGACCAGCGACAAACTTGCAGAAATTTTGCCAGGGACGGTCAGGGAGGATACTGTACAGTAGAGCGGGACATAGACAGTATATCCACGTAATATACTCAGTTGCCTTGTACCATGAATTGGAATGGAGACTGGGATCGCGAGGCGCTACGTCAAACGAGCCAGGTAGATACATCTTGCATGCGGCAACAGCACGGCCATGAGCTTCCCAGGCAGCACCGTCCTTGAGTACAGCCCAGTACCAGTTTTCCCGACTATCTGTGGTAGCGCAGTCGAATTTGCCACACCAAAGATCAATCCACAATGCGGCCATATTCGCCCCGCTCAGATGCATCATTTCCGAAGAGAAAACTTCGGGGATTCCTTGGATAAGGTGTGGCTGGAGGCCAAGCAAAATACTTGGGCCTACAATTCCTGTTTCCAGGCGTCGGGCTTCATATATGCGTTGTGTTTGTGATCCAAGAAGATACAAGAGTTGGTTGGAATACGTATGTGAGTCACTTGGGCTGATATCACCGATGTCGACATCAGGGTGGTCGCATCCCAGTACGTTGTAGTTGTGCGGCTTGAGGAGAACCGGGTAGTATTGGGAGGCACCAGGTTTACGACGTCCTTTGAGGGGGCAAAGCATCCGGCATCCGTTCTTGCCCTGATGACCGACGAAATTGCTTAAAGTGAGTAGTCCTGGGCCGTCAGCGCATGCAAGAAATAGGAACAGGCGTGAAATAAACTCTCGATCTTGAGATGCATCCCAGATACGAAGTCTCTCATGTTGTACAGCAGAAAGGTGATGTAAGCCTGGAAAAAGAAACGAGTCAATGATCTTTGGCTTTTTGGGGCCAGGGATGATCGCGCCAGGAAGTACGTGCTTCTTCTTGTAGCGTTGATCGGGGGAGAGCTCGAGTATGATCCATATGTAGATCTAGCAGTCAGACTCCTTGCTTTCATATAACTGCGCACCATCAATTGACATCATTAACATCATGTCGTCTCGCTGGATCTTGTTCTGGGTCACCGAATTAAGGTAAGCATGACCAGATAAAATGTCATCGTAGGTGTCGACCAATCCATCATTTCTCCGGAGCTCTTCAAAGATTTGCTGCGTCCATTTATGTCGATAACGCATTTTCTCAGCAGTCTCGGGATGCCGCCAGAGTGACTGAAGCTGGGGAGCAACAGGAATGGTGTGAAATACCGCACGAGGATGCTTGATTCTTCCATTGCTCCTGTTGAGTTTGACTTGATCATAGCACGGCTCAGAGCACTCTGGACAAGATTCAAGATGGGAGAGGGGGCCGACATATGCTGCACACGAATTGATACACATGTGATTGATTACTGATGTCACCCCGCTAAGGCGAGTGAGATGACGCTTTGTTTGATGGAAACTTGGGATCTCGGCGTCTGGAAAACAACTGAGAATTGCTTTGCGAATTTTTTCATATGTAATTTCAGACGAGTGTTCAAGTGCGATGAATATAGACAGGGCGAGTTCAGTATAACGATCGTCTATGCGGAGAGGTTCCTTGGGTGGATTGTGGAGTTGCTCGAGAGGTTCTCCTGTTAGCCCGATACCATCGTCAAGGGACGTGTTTTGAATCGCTTGGATAAACGCCATGCTCCGCTGGAGTTTTGGTAAAACTGTAGTGCGTTCCAGCTCATCGAGGTCCAGATGCTGAAGCGCATTTGGGCGGTGATTGTCATTATTACCAGGGGGTGGTGGAGGAGTTGGCGGGGGCGGCGGTGGAGTTGGTGGTGGTGGCGGTGGAGTTGGTGGGGGTGGCCAATGCGGATCATCTTCACGAGCATGGTCAGAGCCTGCGTGTTGTCCTTCTGCAGAGGCCTTTCAAGAAGGATCAGCGTTCCTGTAGCTAGAATGAGTTGACCTGATGGCGAAACTTACCTGTGAACCTTGTGATGCCGCGCGCGGTCGCTTTGCAGCGTGACCTACATCAGAAACTTGACCATTTGATTGCTCTTGTGAAGGGATGATGTGCGGCGCTGCAGCTCTGATGAAGGCACGAAATTCATCGGACCGTGCAGCCAGTCGTATTGCCCCGAGTTCGTCTTCATCTGCTTCACGTCGATGGCGGCGCAAGGTGCTCAGCTTGTTTAATTGACGATGTATACCCTTGCAGTACTTCCGGCAAATGCACCACAGTTCTTTGTGCTCGGAGGGGGGCATACCTGTGCAGCGAGGAAGCTGGGAGCAAGACGACTCACCGTGTCTTAGGATAATACCTTAGCATGTTGCATACATCGAGTGCATTACATGGAGCTGGCGCTGACATGGACAGCGCTGAATAGTGTGGATTGCATTGCGTGGTATTGGATGAAGCCATCAAAGGGCGTCAACTACATCGAATGAATATGATTGATCAAGATAGCGGCTATGTATACATAGTGAAACCCAAGTCGCATAGCCTTGGATATCAATACATATAAATAATAGGTGCTACATACATAGACATAGCTCTGCATATGACCATTTCTCACTGGGGATGAAAATCCTCGGCCACACGGACCCATGATCTGGCAGCAGATAGATCGATAGATGATGCGGTCTGTGAGATATTTGCAAGGGTCACAAAGAGACTGAACATCTCTTGCTTGTCGTCTAACTGGCTCGATTGTGTGAAGCGAGCACAGAGGCGGTCTGCCAGATTGTTCAATGGCATTGACCGATCTGGGTGGCCCACTGGACAAAGTGCCAGTGCTTCTCGAGCAAGGACAATGGCTTTGTTCAGATCCTCCGTTGTCCCAGACTTGTTGTACCGAGTGGAGAGGCAAACTGCAAGGTTGTTCAACGACGTCGATCGATCTGGATGGCCCACTGGACGGAGTGCCAGTGCTTCTCGATCAAGGGCAATGGCCTTGTTTAAATCCTCCATTGCCCCGACCCTCTTGTATCGAGTGGAGAGGCAAATAGCAAGGTTGTTCAATGACATTGACCGATCTGGGTGGCCCACTGGATGAAGTGCCAGTGCTTCTTGCTCAAGGACAATGGCCTCGTTCAGATCCTCCATTTCCCTGAACATGTTGTACCGAGTGGAGAGGCGATTAGCAAGGCTGTTCAACGACGTTGACCGATCTGGGTGGCCCACTGGACAAAGTGCCAGTGCTTCTCGGGTGAGGACAATTGCCTCGTCTAGATCTTCCATCGCCCCGAACGTGTTGTACCGAGTGGAAAGGCGAACTGCAAGGTTGTTCAACGACGTTGACCGATCTAGGTGGCCCACTGAACAAAGTGCCAGTGCTTCTTGGCCGAGGGCAATGGCCTCATTCAGATCCTCCATTTCCCCGAACGTGTTGTACCGAGTGGAGAGGCGATTAGTAAGGTTGATCAATGACATTGACCGATCTGGGTGGCCCACTGGACAAAGTTCTGCTGCCTCTCGATCAAGGACAATGGCCTCGTTCAGATCCTCCAATGCCCCGAACGTGTTGTACCGAGTGGAGAGGTGAACAGCAAGGTTGTTCAATGACGTTGACCGATCTGGGTGGCCCACTGGACGGAGTGCCAGTGCTTCTCGATCGAGGACAATGGCCTCGTTCAGATCCTCCATTGCCCCGAACTTGTTGTACCGAGTGGAGAGGCGAATAGCAAGGTTGATCAACGACGAT
>JBBPMH010000805.1:0-16003 GCA_038090235.1 Pulveroboletus ravenelii
ACGAGGGTTTTTATAGTACTTCGAGGAACAACAAGGTAGAACAAGAACAAGCAAAGAGGCAACAGAGATTGGTGAGCATATGAGTAAGAGTACGAATGGCGAAAGGAACTCAGTGACTAAGGGTGGAGCTACGAGTCCGATATGAGAGAATCGGACGAGGAGAGTAATGTCCAATGACTAAGAGGAAACGAAGTGGAAACAGTACGAGGAAACAAATGAAACGTAACAATTAGCCTCAACTTGGGCAAATACATTCCGAACCAAAGTCCTAGCCAATGGGAAATTCGGGACCTGGGTTGAATTCGTAGTCAAATTTAAAGCCACATTTGAACACGAGGACACCAAAGCCCAAGCCATCCATTGGTTGGTGTGCACCAGAGTTTGGAAAACTGAAGATCTCAATGCCTACATTGCGAAATTTAAAAACCAAGTAGCCGTCAGTGGAGTAACTGAAGAAGATGTCCTCATCTCCTTCTTTGCGGAAGAACTCCCAGAGACCGTCCAACAACAGATTTTCACCATGGACTTCGTCCCAGAGAAATTAGAATCTTGGTATACCAAAGCAGTACACTTTGTCACCCACTGGGAATGAGCTGAAGTGTTCAACCATGGAAGCAGAACCAAATTTGCCTACTTCTCTCAAGCTCAGGGAAAGATAACCACCGCCACTCGTGACCTGGACGCCATGGACGTAGATATTATCTGAGTAGGCAAGTTAACCCCAGCCAAAAGGAAATGCTGTTTTGAAAAGAAACTCTGCTTCCGTTGCCGCCAACCAGGACATATGTCCAACAAATGCCCAACATTCTCTAACAACAAGAACTCCTCCCAACCTCGGCAGGTAAAGAGAGTAAAAACCGACAACCTCCCCAAACTTCAAGAAATCGAAGATGAAGAAGAGGAAAAAGGGGAGAATGTGAAAAGAGTAACATTCGGAAGCTGGGATTCGTCTTTTTAAAAGGAGAAGTTCCCCTAATGCAAACTTCTCCTAACTCCCATGTATTAGTAGCAAGGAAATCAAAAGCCATCGTCCTCCCCCTCACCCTTGCACCTAAGACAAAAGACATTAGAACCCGTGCTGTCCTCGATTCTGGAGCAAGCTGCTCCTGCATAGACTGGGAATTCGCAAAGAAAAACTGGCTCCCTATGACCCGACTTCCCCAACCTATCCCAGTACGAAATGCTGATTTGATCCCCAATCACTGTGGTGAAATAAAGTTTACTGTCACCATAGACTTTCATCTAGCCAGTCTCCGCTATTCTGAAGAATTCAGCATAATGCATCTTGGAGACACTCCAGTCATACTAGGAATGACCTGGCTTAAGAAAGCCAACCCCACCATTGATTGGCCGATGTACACACTTTCCCTTCCCATCTCAGAATCCCTACTGGAGACAGGACCTAGAGGAACTCCCCAAGGAAAATCCAACCCAATGCTAGACAAGTGGCTTATGGAACATGCCGCTCGAAAAACACCTCACCCCAACTCCCACCACATCTGACATATTGACACAGATGAAAAGTGGGACGAGGACCTCTACATCTACCTAAACTATGATAAGGGAGGAAGGTTCCCTACTCACTCCGAATGGAAAAACTGGGAAGAGGCAGAAATGGTTAGGAAACTTACCACAGCCACAGATCTGGCCATTCACGCCCTTCCGGAAAAAAGAACAACTATCCTTCCCCTGGAATTCACCGACTTCGCATCTGTATTTGCCAAAGAATCAGCCAACCATGTCCCTCTGACCCAACCCTGCGACCACTCCATTGAGCTAGACGACACCTTTAAACCGAAATCTGCCAAGCTTTACTCTCTTACCGAAGAAGAAAAGAAACCCACGGAGGAATTTCTGAAAGAAAACCTCCACTCAGGAAAAATCCGCCTGTCGAAATCACCCCAGTCCTCCCCCTTCTTCTTTGTCAAAAAGAAGGATGGAAAACTCCGCCCTTGCCAGGATTACCGATACCTGAACCAGCATACAGTTCATGACACCTACCCCCTATCACTCATCTCAGATCTCATAGACTGCCTGCAAGGTGCAAAAGTCTTCACCAAATTCAACGTCCGTTGGGGATACAACAACGTCCAGATTAAGGAATCCAACTGTTGGAAGGCTGCCTTCGTCATACATAAAGGACTTTTTGAACCAACCGTAATGTTCTTTGGCCTTACCAACTCACCAGCCACCTTCCAATGTTTCATGAATGACTCCTTCCATGACCTCATCACTGAAGGGTGGCTAGTTATCTACATGGACGACCTTCTCATCTTCTCCCCAGACAAGCAAACCCATGTTGAACGAACCCATCACGTCCTGAAACGTATGGAAGAACTTGATCTCCATCTCAAACTTGAGAAATGCGAGTTCACCGCACCCCAGGTGGAATACCTTGGCATGATAGTCAAACCTGGTGAACTTGCCATGGACCCTGTCAAACTGGTAGGAATCGCAGATTGGCCTACTCCCACCAAAGTCAAAGACATCAGATCATTCCTTGGCTTTGCCAACTTCTACCAACAATTCATCCCTGACTATTCCATGGTCACCCGACCTCTCCTTGACCTTACCAAAAAGGACCATCCCTGGGATTGGTCACTGCCTTGTAAAACCGCTGTAGAGCACCAAGTGTCTCTACGTCGATATCTGGTGTTTTCCCCATACCCTAGCTGGTCTACCCATTATCCGTCCATCTGTTCTCACCAGTCCGGGACTGGTATTAGCTTAGTCCGCTTCTGTTTTAGTCCGGATCTTAGTCCGGTTTGACAATCTGGTCCGGACCATAGTCCGGATCGATAGTCTGGTCTGGTTTTAGTCTGGATCGATCCCCAACAAGCCCAGTTTCTTTCGGACTCTTCATTCTTTATTTAGAATGTGTCACTCTTGTCATTAGTAAGTCCAGGAACATGTTCCGGACTATAAAAGCCTTGTATTAGGTTTTGAAATACATCTTCCCATCTTCCTACCTTCCGATCTTTTCCTTCCCTTCACCAACTATTGTCCCAGAGAGTGACCCAGTTGTTCCCCAGGTCCCCCTAGCCATTGGGAACACCACCATCACAGTCCCAGAACCTCTCTTGGGTCGAGTCTACACTCGCCCCCTACTAGTCCTCCTGACCTCCCAGTCAGGATTGCTGTTCTTCATCAGGTTGGACAATTTCAATTTCTTTGTCAGATGTGTTTTCTTTGGGTTTAAACCACCTTTGCATAAGTTTGACCTGTGGATTATTGCTGACATGATCCGTCAGACCATCGGTTATATGTTAAAGTGGCAAATGCTGGACTTATGACATTTTTGCTTCTTCCCGCACTCTTTGCCCATCTCATGCCTTTTTGTTTTGCCAGCACTGTATGCATTCAGAGTGACCATTATATCCAAGTCCCCTATTTGTTTCTGCCTGCTTCCAATCCAAAGCTTGCTTGGGCTCCAAAATCATATCCAGGAGCATTGGACTCAAGGTCTGAGGTGAGTCATCTTCCTTTTGAAGTTTTGATAAATTTGCTTCAAGCTCGTCGCCCTCAAGCCTGCATATACTCTCATTATCCACCACCTTTTTGTCAGACTCGGAATCACTGATTGGTGAGTCCCTCCATACATGTTCCCAGTCCATGTCTGATGGCTCATTGACTCCACCAGTGTATCCACAGTCTGAAACACAATCAAGATCAAGCTCTACAGGAAGATATTTGGTCATAGATTTGGATCGTCTTGTCTCGTTGGGTCCAGCATCCAAGCCTGCAAGTGTCAAATTGTGCTCTTGGTTGGACCAACAAGCTGCTCTTGCATGAGCTGTGGCCACTTTGTGAGCTCTCTTGGTCATTGTGAATTGGAATCTTGGAAATGTATGTATTTGTATAATATAAATTTTTCATGCTGCTCTCCATGATTCTCCATCTCCATTCTCTGTGTCCCCATTTTGAACTTGGACCGCCATCATTGATCATCAGCTCCTGGACAGTGACCTTATACTAGGGTTAGGGTTAGGGTTTGCATATTGCTGCCTGAGTTTGGCCACTGCATAAAAGTAGCAGTGACTAAGTGATTCGCACCATAGGCTGTGGCCCGTGCAGTACACCAACAAACAATGTTCAAAATGTAATACAATTCTCGAGTTAGGTAGTAGCTGTTATGCTTGATCCTGAAAGGTCAAGCATGGACTTGGCTTAAGTAACAAGGACGAGAGGAGCTGTCAGCAGAAAGCTACAGTAAAGCAAGGACAAGGGACGCAGCCTGCGACTTGCAGGGTCAAGGGTTCATCTGGCGATTAGCCAACAATAGTTTGAGGTTGAGGATTCTGCCTAGCGACTGCTAGCAGAAAAACAAGGGTATGAGTGGAGTGCTCACTCAAGTGTAGAGTGAAGACATGAGAGGAGATAAGAAAGTATATTGCCAAGTAGGTCTAAGCTAAAGGACAAGTAGACCTACAAGGGGATTTATAGTACATTGAGGGATAACGAGATGAAACAAGGATAACTAAGGGTAAACATAGATTGGTAAGCATATGAGTAAACTGACGAATGGCAAAAGAAACTTAGTGACTAAGAGTGGAGCTACGAGCCTGATACAAGAGAATTGGATGAGGAGACTAATGTTTGATGACAAAGCAGACAATAAGGAAACAAGAAAAGTAATGAAATGTAACAGTAGCTATCACATTACAGTCCAACTCATCCCCTGCTATGTCACTGCCATCCTCATTCATCTCCTCTTGCATGGTAGCCTCAGTGAGCAGTGTGGGGTCTTCACGAAATATAAGTTTTGATCTTGCTGTACATTTCTGAAATTGCAGTGCCTTGACTACATCGCACTTGAGGCAGTTGCGTCTCTTGGAAATTGTGATGCCAGCAGATGAGAACACATGCTCTGCTGAGACAGCTTAACATGATGGACAGAAAATCACACACCAGTGATGCCCAAACTGGATATTGAGTTGAGTTGATACCCCACCACTGAGTGATGCTGAGATCACCCAGGTTATCTTGTGTGGTAAGATACTCCTAGAAACTGTGTAGCCATGGCCTTGTCAGATCATCCCACTGCCTGCTCATATTGTTCATGGTGAATGACATGTTGTCCTCACCATCACTCCCATCATCATCCACTAGCATGTTGAAAAGTGCTTGTAACTTCAGGTTGTGGCTAGTGATATGATGAGCCACCACTCCCTGGCATGTTGATGCATTGATAACTACAATTCTTGAAGGTGAGTGATGCAACACAACAAGTAGTCCTAGTTATGTATCCCACCAGCTGTTAATGCATCATTATGTTTTGCTGTCATTTCTTCCTGCCACTGAATTAATGCATCACCTGGCTAGCAGTCAACATGTCCCATCAACCATTGATGCATCACCACTTTTGCATCATTATTTTGCCATTGATTCTTCCCACCACTGAATTAATGCATCATCTGGCTAGCAGTTGACATGGCCCACCAACTGTTGATGCATTACCACTTTCGCCATTGTTTCTTCCTGCTACTGAACTGATGTATTATCCAGCCAGTGGTCTATAATCTTGATGCACAGCATGCATCACTGTACTGCATCCTACTGTACCCTTCCTCTTTCAGATAGCAGCTGACAGAGTACTAGCAGCTGATAGAATACTGATATGCCAAATATTGATATGTTGGCAGCTACATCCAGCTTAGGTGATTACTAGCATCTGCAAAGTTATGGTCTACTACTGTAAAAGCCCAGATCCACGTTAGAGTACAGCAAGAAGTTATATAATTGGCTAGGAATCTTCTTCTTGATCTGACTCCATGTTCTGGTCCACCTTCTGGATCTCCTGAGATAATGCCTGAGCATTTCTATGTCTGTCCATTCCATCTGTCCCATCTAACTGTTTGACAAGCACAATGGTATCACTCCAGGAATCTCGGCACTTCTGTATGAGTAAATGTCACAGTGCAGCTTGACAGTGTGCATATGCATTGTTACGCTTGATCCTGAAGGGTCAAGTGTGGACTTGGCTAAGTGATGAGGACAAGAGGAGCTGTCAGCAAGCAGCTACAGTGAAGTGAAGACAAGGGACATAGCCTGCAACAAGCAGGGTCAAGGGTTTGTCCAGTGACTAGCTGATGAAGGTTCAAGGTTAAAGATCTTGCCTAGCAACTTGCTAGCAAGGAGACAAGGGCAAGAGCAAAGTGCTCGGTCAGATGTGGAGTGAAGACACGAGAGGAGACGAGAAGGTATATTGCCGAGTAGGTCTAAGCTGGGGAACAGTGTACCTATGAGGTGGGTTTATATACAAGGTGTAAACAAACAGAGATAAATGAAGAGTAATCAAAGGTAAATGAAGCTTAGGAATCAAGTGAGTCAGATGATGAATGGCAAAAGAGGAGCGATGAGTAAAAGAGACATGAGGCCAATAAGAGAGGATCAGGCGAGAGGATCTAGAGTTTGAAGACTAAGTGAGAATGACAAAGGAAAGAACACCATGGAATGTGGGTGAACAATGAAGAAGGTGTGACAGAGTCATGGGGGTACCTGTGGCAGTGTGGGCATAATCTATTGACAGGTTATGCTCAGTGAGTGGAGATAAGTGCCAGGTAGGCATAGGCGGGTGCTGGGTAGGCATAGACAGGTGTCAGGTAGGCAGAGGCAGATGCTGGGTAGGCACAGGCAGGTGCTGGGTAGGCACCGACAGGTGTCGGGTGGAATCAGGGAGTGCCGCTAGGGGTCGAGGGTGGCCATGGATGGTCTGATGTTAGAGTGATAGTTCCAGTGAGGAGCCAGAGGGGACTGGGAGGGGGCGTGGTCGGTAATGGTCAGGTGTCGTGGGGCGTACCAGTAGGAAAAAGAATAGGGGTCACATGCTTATACAAGCAAATCATAACATGCATGATAACCTTCAAGAACAGCACTGTCATCTGATGAGAAATCCCCCCCCCTTGCAGCCCAGTGAGCAGCATCCCATTCCCAGAATGCAATAATTTGTCACATTTCCTTCACTAGCAATTCAACTTCCTCATCCCAGTGTTTTGCCCTAGCTCTGGCCTTGCACCACTCAATTTGCATATCTACAGCAAAATTACCATGAGTTGTACTGCATGAATTGTGACAGACTTTCTAGCCCTGCTTCATCTGTCTCGTTCACAACTACACCACCCATAGTCCATATCCAAGATAGCTTCCTTGTCCCCTCTGTTTCACCCCAGAGTAGGTCTATCAATCCCTGGATATCTTGCTGTGTGAGAGGACAAAGCACTGAGTTCCAGTGAGTTTCCTTTAAGAATGGTGCTAGCTTGACCAGTGCTTTGTGAGCATCATTGTATCTGTTGGCTGCTGCATCATATCAAAGACTACAACTCCGAAGTCCTCCAAGCACTCCTATCAGACTCCGACTAGTCATGGTCAGTCATGGTCAGTCACTGCATGCCGGAGTGCCAGGAGTTGGATCTAAATAGCACTTGAGGTACTTACCACTGCACTCCTCCATTTCCTAACCTTACTTTGGTGCCAATTGCTTCCAATGCCTCGGAACTGCATCCTCTTTCATTTTTTCACTTATGAATTTTGGACTTCCCATTTCAGAGTTGGCCAGAGTTAGTGTTACACTTGATCCCAAAGGGGTCGAAGCGTGAACTCGGCTGAAAGTTGAGTACAAAGAGTGTTATCAGCAACCCGCTGTTAACAAGGCAAGGACGAAGGACGTAGCCTGCAGACGGCAGGGTCAAGGGTTTCTATCAACGAACAGTTGACGGCTTTCGAGGTCGAGGGGTCTTGCCTAGCAACACGCTAGCAAGGAGACGATAGTAAGAGCAGAGCGCTCAGTCGAGTGTAGAGCAAGGACACACAGAGGAAGCAAGTTGATTGCTGAGTAGGTCTAAGTTAGTGTGACAAGTAGACCTACAAGGGTTTTTATAGTACTTAGGGAAACAACAAGGTAAAACGAGGACAACAAGGAAACAACAAGGATTGGTAAATGTATGAGTAAACCAACGAATAGCGAAAGGAGCTCAGTGACTAATGATGGAACTACGAGCCCGATACGAGAGAATCGGACGAGGAGGCTAATGTTCAATGACAAATGGTGACAGGAAACAAGGAAACTAGATGGAAACGAAGTAAAACGTAACAGTTAGCACTTGCATCTCTGCCCACTTTATATAGTTTTACTTTGTTCTCAGAACTCCCCTCAGTCGTTCCTGCTACATCTTAGGCAGTGGCTGAGGTGAGTTTACTTTACTTTTACTGTTTAGCATTACTTACTGAGAAGTGTAGTGGGCATCACTGCCCTTTTACTTAGTTCTTGATACATCAATCTGAGACTCAATGGCCCTGAAAGTGTTATAGGCTCTAGTGTTTGCACCTTGGCCACGGAGGTTTCGGTCTTTGTATTTGAGGACACAGGTCTGTGCTTGCAGGTTGACCTGAAGAGAGTGTAGCGCACCATGGCATTGAGTGATACATAGTCTCCATTCAATCTGTCATAGATTCCCATCACAAGATATCAATGGGTCTAGTTGGGAGAGTAGTATGAGCTTAAACGTTTCTGGTGAGTTGGGGGAGTCAGAGTCTCACACCTCCTTTACACACATGGCAGCAAGGATGGGAAGGAAAAGGTGCTGTAACCTAACCCAAGTGTCAATACGATGTTGCAATGTATTGCAACATTGCATCAAATTTGCTTCTTAATTGTCTGTCACATGGGCACCCAATCCAGCCTTGTCACTTTTGAGGCGACGCCTTAACCCATAATTACCATCATTCACATTTTCATGCTCATTGGATGTGATGTACTGTTGCTTCTCTAGCTCTAAGCCAGAACTAATGAGAATGCTAGCCATGCAATCTTTGTGGACTATGACTGTGTTGCTTCCCAGCTGTTGCAAGTCCATTGCCTCTTCTCTTGCAAGCTCAAGTCAGACAGCTGCAACTGTCATAGCTGAGCTTCCATCAGATATGACTATGAAACAGAAATAAAATCGAGGGACATACCATTGCCAGTCCACTCATATGGATTTGGCTTTGTCTGATCATTCTGCCATTCCCGGACTTGTGTTTTCCACATGCTGAGCAATTCAGCATGGTTGGCCTCAAGTCCTTCTTCAAGCTCTTCCAGGGTGTCTGCCTGTTTCAGAATTGCCTTCTTCAACTTTTTGAGCATAGATACTCCTTTAAACAATGAGTATAGATGCCTGTCTTGTTGAGAGAGGAATACCTATAAAGGCCAATGATCTTCCACCGGTTTGAGTATCCAAAGTGGTTGTCAAGTATATTGCAATGTGCTCCTGGTCCCATTTCCTTTGTGCTTGATGCAATGGGGTTGATGTTTGCCCACCCTCATTCAAAGGCCTCACCATCAGTGTGTCCCATTTCCAGAAGGAAGTTGAATGAATATGCAGTTTGACATCTGTTGATATGAGCAGGAAGATGGAACTTCAGGACAAAAAAAGTAATATTTATGTTGGTCACATCAAGTTGCACTGACGGTGGCAGTTTGGACATTCGCTCCCATAGATTTTTATTCCACTGGCACACCACATCGTAGAACACCTTGAGAATGTTGGTAGAGTTGTGGCAGAGTGTTGAGAAGAATAAGTAATCCATGTTAACATACCTAGATATAATCAGTAGCCTCTTGTTATTCACAGTGACAGTACTCACCTCTCACCTTTCTGGAGGTCGCCAACACCAGTAGGGAGTTTCATGTTATGACAGGCACAATCTATGGTGCCCACCCCTGTGGCAGACAATCCCTGGTTAGCTTTTGTATTGGCCATGTTGATGGCACTGTGACTAGAGCACATACTCTTCTGTACAATATATTAATAATGAGAGCAATGAAAGTGTCAATCTTATATGTACCTCCTGCATAGTGTTCACATGTTTTTCTAAGTAATTTTTATAGGCAGTCTCCTCAATGAAGTATCCCCAACCTTTGCTAAGGCTGGGATTCACACTATCCTTGGACACCTTTTTCTGTTTCAAATGAAAATTGGCATTGATGGCCATGAAAAGTGCATAAAGCCATCTATTTCAAATGTTCTTGTGAATGACCATTGAATCAGACTACAAAGAACTTACTTCTTGTCAGGTTGTTTATGGAAATCAGGAGATAGGTTCTTGCCAGGCTGGGGGCAAGCAGGACAAATCACAGCACATTCTCCTTCAGTGGTGCCACTTATGCCTCAGGAGTCAAATGAGCATCCTGCACACTTCAGCATCCTGAGGTGGCACTATTCCTGAGACATTCTCAGGAATGCTTCATAACAATTCTAGTAGCAGATGCTTAATCAAGACTGGGTTCTGACATTGTAGACCATGTAGAACACACCTTGATGTCAACAATGCCAGTGTTATCAACAAGCTTCAACAATCCATTGTAATACTCATATGCAGACATCTTGGATTTGAGTGAAAGTAGGTGAAATTGTTCAAGAATGTGGAATGTCACAGCAGTTCTGGGTTGAGAGCTTGTAGCAGGAAACCACCTGAAGCAGAGAAGCTGTTGGAAGTGACTGGTTGCTTGTTCACAGTTACAGAAGTTAAGGGAAATGGAAATGCAGTGGATGCCATTGGTATCAATGACAATGAAGGTGTCAGAAAAACAGGGCTCTGGGTTGTAACACGTCTCGCTCAGTCAGTGGCCTAGCTGAACACACAGCCCAAGGTCCTTGAGAGCAATCTGTTCAAAGAATAATCCATTCCATTTCTGTTGGTGAGTTACTCCAAGCATATTTAGCTTCGAGACTTGAATGCACCTTCAAAATATGCAGAGGATTCCTCTTGTGACTGGACATGATACAGGCTTTGCACAAAAGTTCCCTACCAATGCAATCCTTGCACATATAGAATGGATCAGCCACATCACACATTGTACATGTGCTGGAAACATGTTCTCTCCCTTCATAACATAGCAATTCTTGGAGGTACATTTCATGGTTGTTGAGCCAAATCAATAGAGGGTGGTCCTAGTAAATGACATAGGACTATGTACAAAGTGTTATGCTTGATCCCGAAGGGTCAAATGTGAACTTGGCTAAAGGTTGAGAACAAGGAGGATGGTCAGCTATTGGCTACCGTATGATGAGGACGTAGGATGTAGCCTGCTATTTGCAGGGTTAAGAGTTCATCCAGCAACTAGCTGATGATAATTTAGAGTCAAGGGTTCCTCCTAGCAACTGCTAGAAGAGAGACGAGAGTATGAGCAGAGTACTTGGTTGAGTGTGAAGTGAAGACATGCAGAGAGAGAACAAGGTAGATTGCCAAGTAGGTCTAAGCTAAGGGACAGGTAGACCTATGAGCAGGTTTATATAGTACATCGAGGAACAACAAGATGGAACAAAGACAATGAAGAGCAAATATTGATCGTTAAGCATATGAGTAAAGTGACAAATAGCAAAAGGAGCTCGATGAGTAAGAGTGGAGCTACAAGCCCAATATAAGAGAATTGGACAAGGAGAGTAAAGTTTGGTGACAGAGCAAGCGATAAGACAAAGGAAAAAGAGTGAAATGTAACACAAAGGATGAATATGTATCAGTTACTTACACCTATTGTTTGCTTGTGACTCTGGTGCCCATTGGCAGTATTGCAGTCAATGTCAGGTATGAGAAGATCTTCATCTGCATGGAGCATTGAGTGAGAAACATCCTGGGCTGCCTGAATGGAATGTTCAGTTGCAATGGCTACTGCAGAGCACTGAGTTGGGGTCAGAAATTGATGCGTGAACAACATGAAACTGTCATCACAGCCTAGATAGGTCATGTGGTGTTGGCACTTGGTAATCGCAGAGGATTCTTGTGAAAGTAGGGTTTTTTGGTGTGTCTATGAAGTTTAAGGCTGCAGTGCTCTTGCATCTTAGCAAGTGCTGCCTTGGCCTCCAGCTTTATCACAGAGATTGGTGTTGAAAGGTTTTGCACCCTGCTCATTGATGGGGCACTCATTCCACTCATTTGAGTCACAGTATCAGTAGAATGGGGTGAACGTCAAGAAGTACAATGCATAATTAAATAACAAAGTAATTACTGCATAGATTTCCAGTTTCGCTTGGATCTCCTCACTGCAGCAGAATGCCCCTTTCCTGTAGAGGCAGAGTTTTTTCCATGTGCTGGCTGCACACTTGATTTGGATGTAGCATTTATTTCCACCTAAGGACATTTAGAAGAGATCTTATGGTGAACAACAGGCTTACCTCAAATGGCTTACAATCTTCCTCATTCAGTTTGACAACAATAGTCAAGGCGTCAAGAATTTCATCAGAACAATCAGATGCAGAATCCTCACTGGAAGAGGCTGCTACTCTCCTGCACTTTGGCTTTGGCTTGACACTAATCTGGAAACTCTAGATACAAATCAGTGGATAAACCTAAGAATGGGGGGAGTCTGGTGCATACCACTACATCACATGTATAATATTTGTATGTCACCATCAGATCCTGGAGAATCAGATCATGTGGGAGATGAATCCTGACACTACGAGGAGGGTTTTCCTTGGGCATGAGAAATAATAGTGGCAGAGTAAGGTGAGTTGTCAAGGAAGTTCAAATCACACTGACACAAGTGGGACCCAGACCTTTAAGAGTTTTTTCAGGTGATAATATAAAACCAGTCAAAATCACTTCATCACTTCACTATATGACATCCATAATTCCAACCAGAAGATTTTGTGCAATGTGTATGAGATCCACTAAAGCATAGACCATGTGCCTTACCACTTCACAACACAAGGTCTGGAATTGTGAGATTGTGTGCAGTGTGTACTGGATTCGCCAGTATTGAAACTAAGTGCAGGTCATGCATCTTCTCCAAGGAGTATCGGATTTTCTGCCCAACAGGTAAGTTTTCTTCTCTATTCATCATAAATCACTAAAGCATGTCACTTGCACCAATGGGCAGTAAGACTTTTGGAATCTCCTGCTCCTGTTTTAAGTGTGAAGTCTATTTACTCTTCACTGCTAGCAATGAAATCCTCAATGGCATGGTACTTGACCTGCAGGTGACATCACAACATGCAAGTCTTCCTGCTCAAGAAAAGCTCAAACACCATCAGAAGTTGGACACCAAGTGAAAGGAACTTCACTATAAAAATACTGGGTGTCAGCAGCCTCGACAAAATCAGACATCATTAATCGATTCATTGCACACCCCACTGCTATCATGGCTCATATGAGTGCTGAACTTGGTATCCCCATATCTTTGATTGGTAGACATTTGAGCTAATTCTGCATTCCAGTTGCTGTTGTCCTCCTTCTAGAGAATATGACTTTAACTCCAGAGCAGGCTGCCCATGTCAACTCTGCTATTCATGTCGATGGTACTGCCATTGGGGCCAATATACCAGATTCTGTCACTTCTGCTACTTCCATGAGTGTCAATTCTCTATATCACCTCATTGACTCTGTTGATGGGGATGACAGTGTCCTGAAAGAAACCACTGTTACGTTCACTGCATCAAATTAGTTTGACTACCAGTGCTGATTCTGGTCCCAACTCTGGTCCTGAGAATAATACAACCAAAGCTTGTGTTGCCATCCCGCAAGGCCCCACAGTGGACACCATCATTGACTTTGGCAATAAGACAACCCAAGCTCCTGTTATTGGTTTGCAAGTCCTCACTGCAGCCATCACCCTCAACCTTGACGTTCACACCATTGTGACTGATAGAAGAGTGCACTTCCAGCATGCTTATAGGGGACTCAGCTTTGATATCCCTTGTGGAGGTTTGACTGGTCCCTTCTATCTAGTGACGCATTATAAGAAAGATAGGGGGTATGGGGGTGTAGTGTAGGTGGACAAGTTTACTTGTCCCAAGGGGTTCTAGGGAGGATTAGTAGTGAGAACAGGTTAGCTAAAACCAACCTCAGTGAGTGAGAGTAAAGGAAATGAATCCAGATAATGATCTGGATAGAAAATGAGCGATCTAGGCAAGGACCAGAAAATGACAAAGTGGTGGCCTAGGATGAGGGCCAAAGAGGACAACTGACAAAGTGGTGGCCAAGGACAAGGGCCAAATATGAGAGAAAACAATGGTGAGGATGGCGCCAGCAATGACAAGCATGATGATGATAATGATGCAAGGTACAGAAAGATGAGATTCCAAGATCTCAATACACAATCTTTATAGTCCAGGCATTTCCTGGACTAAGTAACTATGGTAACATCCAAGGTCCTATCAAGGGACGCTCAGTTCTAAGCATGGAATGTCAAAGAAACAATGTAAAGTGATCAAAAGTATGAAAGAGAACAAGAATATAGAAGAACCAACGAGGAATAAGTAAAAATAAGCAATCTGGTGGGTAAACCCAGGCATGTCCAATCCCTTGATGAAGACAGCCATGTTGGAGGCTATTGACATGGGAGCAGTTCAGGTGTTGCCATAGATACCATAAATTGCATTGCAATATGTCTGACTGCCAATCCCTCAAGTTGATTAGTTACAAAATAGAAACAATGTCAGGAAGTGACTGGTAAGCCAGCTGCCCATAGCATTGCATCTCCACTGAATCCTCTATATGAAGCCAGACACCCTCCAATGCATGAATAACATGTTGGACATGGTGCGATGTAATCTCTACCTGCTGTAATTCAATCCCTACCCCATGCACCTGAAGAACTTTGGCATGAATGGTATGGATCTGATCACATAGTCCTTCTGCTTGTTGTAGCATGTGATTAAGGCACTTTAATGTCCCTGAGAATGAGTGGGAGCATATGAGGTCCTCAAGTGTTAGGTCTAGGAATGTGGTCAGTGAATTCTTGACAAGGGTCATGAGTGCTGCCTCTATAGCCTGCATACTACTCGGTTGTTGAATACTAACCCATGGTTCAGAAGAGGTGAGCACATAGTTGCTGTTACATTTTACTTCGTTTCCTAGCTTGTTTCCACTTCATTTTCACTATTTGTCATTGAACATTAGCCTCCTCGTCCGACTCTCTCGTATCGGATTCGTAGTTCCACCATTAGTCACTGAGTTCCTTTCACCATTCGTTGGTTTACTCATGTGTTTACCAATCCTTGTTGTTTCCTTGTTGTTCTTATTTTACCTTGTTGTTTCCAAAGTACTATAAAAACCCTCGTAGGTCTACCTGTCAACTTAACTTAGACCTACTCAGCAATTTACTTGCTTTCTCTGTGTGTCCTCACTCTGCACTCGACTGAGCGCTCTGCTCTTACTATCGTCTCCTTGCTAGCCATTTGCTAGGCAAGAACCTTTGACCTCACGAGCTATCCACAGCTCGTTGATAAACGTCTTGACCCTGCCGTCTGCAGGCAATGCTCTTCATCCTTGTCTTGTTGCAGCCATCTGCTCGCAACAATCCCCGTCCTTGACCTCAAGCTGAGTCCATGCTTCGACCCTTCGGGATCGAGCATAACAGTTGCTAACAAACTCACCGCTTAGCTATCATGTGAGAGGATGAGTTAGCATGCACAGGAACCAACTGAGGGATGGTAGCCTGTGGGCCCAGGTTAGCTTCAGGTTCTCCATGCTTTGTGCTTGATAGAGTAAGGTTGTGCACATTTCATAGCTCTTTGTGTAAAAACATACCATTGCTCTTAATATCTCTTTTTATTTTTCTCACTTATCCACTTATGATTCCTAGTACACAACAGTAGTCAGTGAAGTGAGCAAAAGAGATCAGTGCTCTGTGTTACCTTACATAGTATTTTTTGCTGTGTGCCCATTTGGCAATCAGCTGGTTGGCTAGGGTGTGATAGAGCCTAGGTCTCCCTGGTCTAGCCATGAGGAATGGGTGGAAGTTGAGGTGACAGTTTGTAGTTATTAATTCCACAGTGCAAGTAGTCATGCATCTTCATACAAGTTTTTTCTGAGATATACAGTGGCTCAAAAAACTTTCTGGATGTTTGCATATTTTGCATTAAGTGCAATGCCCTGTGAGAAATACTAACCCTAACCCTAGCATGTGAGTATGCCAAATAGAGTACTAACTCTTGGCCGTCTATTGGTCCAATAGTTAAGAGATTTGGATAAGATCTGATGAAATGGGAGCTATTTCAAAACCATGACTCATTTGGACAGTTTTTTG
>JBBPMH010000806.1:0-15991 GCA_038090235.1 Pulveroboletus ravenelii
AGGGCATACAAAGTACTAAAATTACAGAATAGAAATGTTGCTCAAATAAGTGTCCCAATGATATGTCATTTTGAAATTGTTATATCTCAGTGCCATGGCAACCAAATCACATGACTAAGGGCTCATCCTCAAGGTCAGCGTTAGGGCTATTGATGACCCTGCAAGGGTCAGAGCTGATACATTTTGGTTCTCTTGCAAATGTCAAGTCTTTCCAAAATGGCCCAACATTGGGACACTTATTTGAGCCACTGTATAATCCAATTGAGCAAGCCTTTTCGTCAATCAAGGCATATTTTCAGTGCTATCCCAATGACCTCTCATTGATCACAATCATTTGTGCTTGTCAGAACATTACCTCTGACAAGGCAGAAGGGTACTTTAGGGCATTGGGTTATATTGCATAGTATAAAATGCTCAGTACTGTGATTTATATTGTCTTGTATGTTCCTATCACATTGAATATATCATCACTGTCACAATAAATCCAACAGTATGAAAAATGGTATAAAAATGATATGAAGATTGATCCACTACTTGAAAAAATTGTCTATGCTATCATTGTCATCACCATCCTCACAAATGATAAATATTTTTGAAACAGGAAGCCAGGCACCATGATCCATGGACTGGTACCAAAGATTGTAGTTCCTTGATACATTGTTATCATCATCTCCAGTAACCATCAGAGGTCTGGTAAAGCAACTGCCACTGCCATCATGATACTTCTTCTTATAAGCAACTCTTTTCTGGGACTGATGAGTAGGCAACTTTGGCTGACTTTTTGAGCTTTGATTAATATTGCTACACTTATGCTTTGCTTCAGGACCATTCCACCAGGTAATAGAACCCTTCTTCAGAGAGAGTATACACTGACTGGAATCCCAATCTCCATGGCAAGTACTGTGTTGTTGATATCATGAAGAATGTCAGGGCCAATATGCTATCCTGCAAGTCTCCATTCAAATATAGTGGCATCCTTGACATGAAGTTCTGTCTCAGCATATTGGAGAATCACATAAGCTAGGAAGGGGATGGAACTGGAGGC
Source organism: Pulveroboletus ravenelii (assembly GCA_038090235.1). NCBI lineage: Eukaryota > Fungi > Basidiomycota > Agaricomycetes > Boletales > Boletaceae > Pulveroboletus > Pulveroboletus ravenelii. The sequence continues at coordinate 1,046 of JBBPMH010000806.1, forward strand.
AAGAAGGATTCTTCTGGGATATGATGAATGGGTGTTGTAAAAGCTGCAGCCACTGAACTTGTGATGGCAGACAAGCTATGGGCTCTAGCAGATGAGAGATTGGCTATTTTTTGAAGAAAGAGGACTGATATAAGTGAATTGATGTCCAGTGTAGGGTTCAGAGACAGTGGTGATTGTGAAGCATCCTTCACCTTATGTGCTGAATGTTGGGCAGCATATTCAATGCTGCCTGGCCATCCTTCTACAGACTAATTAGATGCTTTCTGTGAAAAACCAAGTAAGAAGGCAGTGATGCCCACTACATTACTCAGTAACTGATGCTAAATAGTAAAAACAAAGTCAACTCACCTCAGCTGCTGCCTAAGATGTAGCAGGAACAACTGATATTAGTTCTAGGAAACAAAATGAGAATATATATAAGATGGGCAGAGATGCAAGCACTAACTCTGACCAACTCTGAAAGAAAAGTCAAGAATCTGTCAGTAAATAACAAGAGGAGATGTGGCTCTAGGACATTGGAAGCAGTTGGTACTGAAATAAAGTTAGGAATGGAGGAATGAAGTAGCAAGTACCTTGAGCAATGTTTGGCTTCAACTCCCAGAACTCTGTTTGACAACTTTGCCCAGGGTCTCAGACTCCGGTGCACAGTGACTGACCACAACTGACCACACCTAGTTGGAGTCTGATAGGAGCACTCAGAGGACTTCAGAGTCATAGTTCTTGATACTTTCAGCTAGTGATGTTAGGGCTCAGGCCTGAGATCTATAGGCCTAAGCCTCAGGTCCTACATAGGCCCAGCCTAGGCCTGGCCCTGAGTAGAGCTTAATCAGACCTGGGTCTATGTAAATTATATAATGCAGTGAGCTGGAGTGGACATCCCCAAGCCATGACTTACCACATATATGGTAATAGCACTATGAGGTATAATGCATCCACCACAGTGGCAATAATGATAAGGGCAAAGACATGCAACAGCACACCTATTACCACCACAATGATAACAAAGGTGTTATGGCAGTGTGCCCACCAAGGCAGTGATAACAATGAGAGTGAAGGCATATAATGATGCATTTACCACCACCATCACCATGACAAAGATACCACAACAGTGTGTCCACCACAGTTGCAGTGAGGGCAAGGGCACACAATGATGCACCCACCACCATCACAATAGGAGCACTGTGGCAGTGCTGTCTGTGCAGTGGTGGTGGGGCAAGAGCACACAACAGCACACCCACCTCCACTACAACAAAACCAAGGGCACTGCAGTGGTGCATTTGCCAGGGCAGTGATGAGGATGAGGATAAAGGCATGTACAGTGACCTCAAAAACTCTTTCCATATTAACCCTTAATGTGATGCACAGAGCATACCACCACAATGCATGGGCATCTCACTTAGCTTTGGTGGAGACATAAACAGTATATACCCTTGGCTACATGATTGCTCCCAGGGTCATGTGATTTGGTCTACATGCAATGGAGATATAGTCTATTTAAAACAGCAATATCATGGAAAGGATTTTTGCACTTTTGAACTGATGACTAGGATCTCGGTTGAATCATAGGATAATTGCTGTTATTTGTCGATATAAATAAAGATATACATATAAACAGTTTGTCTGAGTTTAAAAAAGTTCACACACTTCTTGATTCTCAATTATCATTATGGTCAGATCTCTTTTTCTTACTTAACAAAGCACTATTCTTTCCCTGCTTGATTCCGGCCACTTTGGTGAAACTACTGCCAAGAGAACTGGTATTAGCCCTTCTGCCATATCAAAACTTCACTCCAAAGAGCATTCTGCTCTTCTCAAGGCTATTGGAGGTCATTCTTCCAAGATTTCCTCTACCAATATTTGTTATGCTCAACATATTATTATCTCTGGCAAAGCTGAAAATGCTGTCCAAGTTACCAAAGCTCTCACCAATATCATCAACCAACCCCTCTCTCCTAGTATTGTTTTCCTTCACTTGAAAAAAGCTGGTATGAAGGCTGTGGTCAAGTCCAAATATCCCCTTCTCTTTGTTAAATATTACAAGGCTCACTTAGACTTTGCCTATGCTCACAAGGACTGGACCCTAGAGGACTGGAAGAAGGTGATATGGTCTGATAAGACCAAAATCAATTGTCTAGGGTCAGATGGGCATAAATGGGCATGGAAAAGAGCAGGTGAGGGGCTTAGTGATAGGCTGGTAGATGGAACCCTCAAGATTCTATGATGATGTGTGGGTGTATGACTTGGAAGAGAGTTTGAAATGCTTGCAAGATTGATGGTAGGATGGATGGGGATCTATACCTTCAAATTTTGAAGGAGGACATACTGTGTACCCTGTAGAATTATAGCCTCAATCCTTTTGACATCATCTTTTAGCAAGACAATGACTCCAAGCATACTTGCAAGAAGGTCAAGAACTGGCTAGAGGAGTAAGAATTCAGGACTATGGTTTGGCCTGCATAATCTCCTGACATGAACCCTATTGAACACCTCTGGGGTTATCTCAAAAGAAGGCTTGCAAGACATGAAACCCCTTCTGATGGGATTAATGAGTTATAGGAAAGGACTGAGGCAGAGTAGTGGGGCATAGCATCTGGGGAGTGTCAGAAATTGATTGAAAGCATGCCTAGAAGGGTTCATGCAGTGCTTAGAGCAAAAGGAGGCTAAACCAAGTACTGATAATATCCAAATACCCTTCTCAATTTAAAAGTGTAAAAATCCTTTCTATGGTATTGCTGTTTTAAATAGATCATATCTCTACTGCATGTGGACTGAATCACATGACCCTGGGAGCGATTATGTAGCCAAGAGTATGTACTATTTATTTCTCCAAAAATGCTAAGCGAGATTCCCATGCATTGTGGTGGTATGCTCTGTGCACCACATTAAGGGTCAACATGAAAAGGGTTTTTAAGATCACTGTAATAGCACACCCACCACCATCACAATGACAGTTGGGGCACTGTAGCAGTGTGTCCACCACAGCAATGATGATGATGAGGACAAAGGCTTGCAATAGCACATCCACTACCACCACAATGATGATGGGAGCACCGTAGCAGTGTATTCACCACAGTGGTGATAACAATAAGGGTGAAGGCACACAATGGCACACCTACCACCATCATAACAATGACAGGGATACTACAGTGGTGATGACAATGAGGGCAAGGGCACACAATAGTGCACCCACCAGCCTAACAACAACAACAGGGGCACTGGGACAGTACATCCACCAGGGCAGTGATGATAACAAGGTTGGAGGCATGTAACAGCATACTCACCACCAACACAATGACAATGGTGTATTCACCACAGCAGTGACAATAATGTGGGCAAGGGCATGCAACAGCACATTCACTATCACCAACAACAACAACAGGGGCTTACTAATTTACTGACATTATAATGCTTTGAATTTTTAAATAAACTTATTCCAGTTGTTCTAGTATTATTTAATCAAGTCAGACTTTTTGCAATCTTGCTGATGCAAGTCAATGACAAATTTTTGTGATAGCTGATATTGATGAGCAATAAGACTATATTACCATTTATGTGATTGTGATGGTATCCCAATCCTGGCCATTACATTTATTAAGACTAGAGTTATATTATTAGGATTAACACTACAAAGCCCAGGTCCTAACATCACTACTTTCAGTATGAATCTACAGACTATAAACTAAAGTATGGGCCCAATCAAGCACCATGGGTGGAGTAAGCAAGATAGTAGCACCTGATGGTGTAATATATATAAGGTGGTTGTCATCATCATTTTTATAAATCTTTGTGAGCTTCATGCACCATTGAGCAAGATGCAGGTCAAGATCTGATTGAAGTGGTGGAAAATTATTGAAGATCATGTTAGAAATCATTCAAACCATGGTAATAATAATAATAGTAATAATAATACCTGGTTATTATCTAACACACATTTGATTCTTCATTTCCAGAGTGGCTGCTTGCCTGATAAAGCTTCTCAACATGTCTCATATCAACTGAAATCTTCATTGCCACACCATTGTCAATAATATCATGAATCTTTTGGACCACCTCCTTATAATCTGACTTGTCATCAATATCTATTGCCTCACTCACATGCTGGCTACAAAGATTTGTGAGCCAAAGAACTCACAGTACAACAAGAAATATGACATCATGAATTTAAATAAGAATCATTGCTTACTAAAAACCTTGTACTAAGTCTAACCATGCTTCTCAAGAATGCTTTCTAAAAATTCAATGTAGTTGTCCTTGCTGAGCAAGAAAAACATCTCCTTGATTTGACAGACTTCTCTTGTCACTTGACAGTCATACTTTTGCCCTTGGATGACTATTTGAGGGCAGATTAGTGCTGTGCCAGCCTAGCTTGGGAGGCCTGCAAAAGTTCCAGGCTGGGCCCTAAGTCCTCAGAAGCCCTGAATGGGAGCCCAGCACAGCCTAGAAGCCAGGGTTTTCTTCTACATAGTAAGTTGTAACTCACTTAAACAATTGGTCACTCACTATGCTTATGTCCCTCACTGCACCACCAACTTGGGGCACCCACCACCACCACAATAATGATGAAGGCACTGTGATAGTGTGATCACCCTATTGGTAATGATGACATGGGCAAGGGCACATAACAGCAAACCTACCACCAACACAACACAGACAGTGCATCTACCACACTGGTGACAGTGATGTGGGCAAGGGCATGTAATGGTATATCTACCATCACAATGATGATGACATGAGGGAGGGAACTGCAACAGTGTATCCACCATGCTGGTAACAACAATGTGGGTGAGAGCACAGCAGTGCACTCATCACTACGACAATGACATAGACAAGGGCACTGCAACAGTGCATCCATCACACTGGCAATGACAATGCATAAAATCCCAGGCCAGGCTCTGAGCCCCACCTAGGCCCCATTGACAGCTTGGCTTAGCTGGCTCACAGCTTTCAGGCCAGGCTGGCATGGCACTAGGGCAGAGTAAACAGTGATAGTGACAGTAAAGGCATACTGTCTTTCACTTGGTTAGTCAGACATGGCAACAAATAGAAAATTGAACCAACATGTAAGTAGTAGTGTATGATAAACTATGCTTACTCAGCTGCACCTGGGGTCTTTGCCTGGCTGTGTCCAAGGCATGACTTTTCAAAATGCATTTTTCACAGAGATTTGCAAAGACTGTAATTTAATTTTGGAAGTACATAGTAGATGTTACCAGAACACAAATACATATTATCAGAATACTAGTACTGTTGGAATATGAATGTGTTTTATTTCAGTATTTAAAGCATATATATATTACATCATTCATTAGCTACCTTAGTTGATAGATCTGGCACAAAGTGAGGCATGAGTGATGCAGCAGAGCACAGTCTTTGGCAAAGCTCAGGAAATGGTGGTGCTGCACTCTTCTCTCTGCCACTTCCATCCATGCTCACCATCCTGCACCATTACAGCTCATGTAACAGGTTTCACACTCTCCTTTGTCAGACCCTTTGCATACTGTCACACTACACTCATCTGTACCTTGTACACAACTTGCCATGGCTGACCTGCACTTAGAAAACCCTCTGAACTACACCATCCTGAACTTCAAAGTCATTCACCAAGGACTCAGGGTGGGCTACAATGAATCCAATCAGAAAGTCATTGAGAGATTGATAGTGTCATGGGAAGCTGACCAGAACAGGGAAGCTGCAGCATGGATGGAAGCACAGCAGGAGGTGGAGCATGCAACACTTGAGGCCAAACAAGAGCACCAATGGCTAGGAGAAGAAGCAGAGAGAATAGCCAACAAGGAAGTGGAAAGAGAGCAATGTAACACTGAGAAGAAAAAACCCAAGATGAACAGTTTTGAACCTGGCATATCAGTTGCCAATATTCTTGTCCTGCATCCCTCATAGTATGCTATCCAGAAAATAAGTACTTTCAACTTTATAGAACTATGGTACTTCTTACCTGAAGGTTGTGCAGATGCAGCAAGCAATAACTACAAGTCATAGGCAGATGACACCTTTGGTATTGCCAAAGTCAATGACCTACTCACAGTTTGCTCAGTTGCAGTGACCAGAGCCTCTTGCAATGCCCTACTGGACCAAGAACTCTCTTTCAAGAGCTTCCTGCAAGCCAAGAACAGTTTCAACTGGCTGGCAGGCAATCTAGATGTGTTGGCCATGTTTTTCTGGAAGATTGAGACACATCTGATATGCAAGAATACCTTGGGCAACAAAACTGTCCTAAGTTACACAGCTAGGGTACACTGAGACTGGCATGATGAAATCAAGGCTAGAAATGGATATAATATCACAATAATCAACAAAGAACTAATATGTGACATTGCTTTTGAAATCCATGCAAATGACCAACAGTGAACCAAGGGCAAGGTAAGCACCAGAGGGAAGAGCTGTGTGCATTCTGACAAGTTTTCCCTCATATCCTGCCCACTCTGTATTTTTCTCATGGGATATCATGACCACTGCCATGGACTATGTCCCTACTGATCCCATCATGTTGCTGCCATAGACCATATCCCCACTGACCCTACTATACACTGCTGCTGTGGACCATGTCTCTACTGGCAGTGCATACTGCCTGTTATGCTTGACCTCAAAAGGTCAAGCATGGACTTGGCTAAGGATCAAAGATGAGTGAAGCCATCAGCACTTAGCTATGGTGAGACTAGGATGAGAGACATAGCCTGCACTAAGCAGGTTCAAAGATTCACCAGACAGAGGTCAGTCTAGACTGGGATCAAGGTAAGAGCTGAGTGCTTGGTCAAGTGTGGAGCAAAGACATGCAGAATAGAAAGTAGATTGCCAAGTAGGTCTAAGCTAAAGAACAGATAGACCTACAAGGTGGGTTTATATAGTACAATGAGACAAACAGGGAACAACAGAGAACAATAGAAAGAAACATAGGTCAGTAAGCATATGAGTAAGACAGCAAATAGCAGAATGAACTTGGTGAGTAAGATGGGAACTACAAGTCTGATATGAGAGAATTAGACAAGGAGCATAAAGTTCAATGACAAAGCACAAGAATGAGGTAGATAAGAAGAAAAATGTAACACTGCCACCACTTCTCCAGGTGGAAGAGCTAATTGCACAAGCTAAGAGCTTCAGCACCCAGCAATGGCATGGCTCACACTCACACAACCCTAGATCAGATCATCATAAGGGGTGCAGGTCACACAGATCCAGATCTGCCTCCCCTCAGTGCAGGAGGAGCCACTCCAGTGAGGTGAGCCAACCACAAGCACCCAAAATCCTAATGAACACTTCTTTTGCAACTGTTTAAAGGGAAAGGGAAGCAAATCAGCCTGTGCAATCTGCCTTGGATGCTTTGCACACAACATACACTGCTGTTACTCCTCAGAGCTATGGGACAATATCCCAGCCTACTGTCAGTGCAATTCTGAGAGGCTGTTGGAGATCACGCTGTAGATAGTACTTTTCCTTCTTTTTCTTACTACTATCTGACCCTACACTCATTACATTACCATATTTAGACATTGCTATTTCCCACATCATACAGTACAATCTCTCTCCTCCGGTCTTTCATATGACCAACTGGAGGTGAGTATCTACACTGAGCAACAAAAATGTTGCAATGATTGCAACATTTGTAATGTTTGATATATATCTCATGAAGCATTGATGCTAGGCTCATAGTCCTAGAGAGTGATAGATAGCCCTTGAAAAGGGCTTTCAGGGGATATATACATTGCTTATGTAATCCCTTCTTGTTAAGGCAGTATTCAACAATTCATCAAGGGTACTCATTGCAACATTTTTGTTGCTAATCTTATGATATTTAAATTTGATATGTTCTCATAGGTTATTATGTAAGAAATGTGTCATGTGATGTATATTTAATTCAACCATATACAAATAAACCAACACCCCACTTTTCTTTCACTACTATCATCATGAAATCTCTTTCTCTTGATCAAACCAACCAAATCATTGCTTTCTTGGAAATAAGTCAATCTACTTGTCAAATATCCCTTTCTACTGGTGTAAACCACTCTACCATCAGTAGAATTCACTGCAAACTCTGTCCAAACCTGGCTAAACCCTCTCCTGGTCATCCATCCATCATTACTCCAACTAATATATGACATGCTATTAGACTTATTAGTGCTGGAAAAGCTGAGAATGCAGTCCAGGTCACCAAAACTCTTCAGGACATCAAGAGCCAGTCTATCTCTACCCAAAAAAAGTGTCATCATCTGAAACAGGCTGAGATGAAGGCTGTGGTGAAGAAGAAATGCCCTCTTCTAACCCAACATTATAGTAGAGAGAGAATGGATTTTGCTTTAAGCCACAAGGACTGGACTATAGATGATTGGAAGTAAGTTATATGGTCAGATGAGACCAAAATCAATTGTATTAGGTCAGATGGTAAGAAGTGGGCATGGAAAAAGACAGGAGAGAGCTTGAATAATAGATTGGTGAAAGGAACTGTGAAGTTTGGAGGAGGATCCTTGATGGTGTGGGAGTGTATGATCTGGAAAGGAGTAGGAGAGGCCTGCAGGATAGATGGTAAGATGGATGCTGACCTTTATATGTAGATTTTGGAGAATAAACTCCAGCAAACTCTGGTGAAGCATAGAAAAACACCAGATGATATTATTTTTCAATGAAATAATGACCCCAAGCATACAAGCAGGAAGGCCAAGAAGTGGTTTTCTGACAATGGATTTGATGTCATGGTGTGGCCATCTCAATCTCCTGATCTCAATCCCATAAAGCATCTATGGTTTCATCTTAAAAGGAGGCTGGCTGACTATTCAGAGTCACCTAAGGGGATTCTTGAATTTTGAGAGAGTGGAAGCAGAATGGTGTGAAGAAGTGTCAGGATCTGATTTAGAGCATACCCAGAAGGATTCAAGAGGTTATCAAGGCCAAAGGAGGATATATATCATACTAATTGTAAATCCTGGTTGTTAGCAACAAAAACGTTGCAATGAGTACCCTTGATGAATTTTTGAATACTGCCTTAACAAGAAGGAATTACATAAGCAATGTATATATCCCCTGAAAGCCCTTTTCAAGGGCTATCTACAACTTTTTGGGACTATGAGCCTAGCATCAATGCTTCATGAGATATATATCAAACATTACAAATGTTGCAATCATTGCAATGTTTTTTTTGCTCAGTGTAGATACTCATTACCACTCATATACCTGTACTTATACTATACAGGACCTAATGGTTCAATTCTCTAGGTATAATATAGTCTTTCATATGACCAACTGAAGAACCTAACTGTTATGATTTGCCTCCATTTTTCCATTTTTTTCCTTGCCCCTCAACTCATTGTCGAGACTTGCACTCCTCATCTGATCCTCTCATATCTAACTGATCATCTATGGATCACCAAGACCTCATGATTACCCAAGCACATGCCTTGCACAATCTGCTGCCATCTTGTGCTCTGCCAGATTCCCCACTGTGTCATACAAGCTTACTCTTTCCTCTCGCCTGGTTCTTCCACACTGGACTCATGTTCTCTTTCATGTTCCTCCTTATCTCAGATCCCCCCTTGATTACTCATATAGGCTTACTCCCTATATTTGCTCCCCTCATATCTGATCCACCATTCCTTGATTACTCATCAAGCCCTCTTTGCCATTGGTTCCCTTACTCATCCACTTACTGATCCTTGTTTACTTTTGTCTTTGTCTGTTTCTCTCCTGTTTACTCCATTGTACTATATAAAGTCCACCTCATAAATCTATCTGTTCCCTAGCTTAGACCTACTTGGAAATACACCTAGTCCCCCTTCTCCATGTGTCTTCACTCAACACTTGACTGAGTGCTCAGCTCTTTACCCTCGAATACCAGTTAGCTAACCACTAACTAGACCTTCATCTCATCCTTGTTCTTGTCTTGTCCCCCTTGTTCTCATCTCACCCCTCTTGTCCTCATCTCACTCCTCTAGTCCTCGTCTCACTCCCCTTGTCCTTGATTCCCTTTGGCCTCACCCTTGTCTTGTTTCCCTTGTCCTCATCTAAATCTCCTTGGTCCTCATCTTGTCCCTTTCATCCTCATCTTTGACCTTTAGCTGAGTCCACATTTGACCCTTTGGGATCAAGTGTAACACTAACAGTCTTATTCTCTAGCTTGCATCCCATTCGCTCACAGGTTATAAGCCCTGCCCAGCATAGATAGAAGAAATACCAAACTGACCTGTAGAGCTAGCATCAATCACAGACCAACTTACAGCAATCCTGCAATGCTCATTACCCAAACTGACTTGTAGAGCTAGCATCAATCACAGACCAACTCGCAGTGACCTTGCAACACTCATCACCTGAACCTACCACCTGATTCCTTGACTCTACCATGTTATGAAATAGCTTCTGTGGTTGTGTGCCCAAACCCAGTATCAGCACAATCAGCATGTTATACCTGGCCATATTCAACCAACCACCTGACCCAACCAATACACTGCAACCCAGCAGACTACTCAAACTGACTCAACCTGCCTCATGTAATAACACACAGAGCCACTCCTGCTCATCACACAACCTCTCACTACTCAATGAGAAAACCCACTTCATGCTTAGAAAAAAAGTCAATGTATCCAAGTATTACAATCAACTATTCCATCTAAAACCACATCTAAATGGCACCAATTACACTACATGGATGACTGTGACACAGCGAGTGCTCTGCATAACAGGACTAGTGATGTACCTGGACACACAATTCAGACCAGACCTGAACAACCATATCACATGTGTACACTGGACTAAGGCCAACACAATGGTCAGTGTGGCACTTACAGCATGCATGAAGGAGGAAATCCAAAGCCACATCAGACACCTGGCCACAGCAGCCGAGATATGAGCTGAAGCATGTCATATTTATGCCAGTATCACTGTGACTGACTGGACAATGATAATGACTAAACTAATTACCACCCACTATCATAATGGTGATGGCAAGGACATATTAGAACACATAGCCACAATGCAGGGCTATCAATGTGACCTGATACTCATGCAGTGAGATATTGATGACCAGATCTTCACCTGCCTCCTGTGGATATTTATGCCATCTTCCTGGAACTACATATTTGCAGGAATGCCTGATCACCATACCTCACAAGAAGTCAAGTGCCACATTTGACAGGAACATGGGATCCATAATACCCAAAACAGATCTTGCAGAGCACTACAAGCTATCTTATCAAAAACCAAAAGTGGTCACAGCTGAACACCTATACCTGGTGAACCCTACTGAGACAGCCGTAAAGTCCCAGATCACTGGACCCAAGACTGCTACTCACCCAGTGATGCAATGCATGGCAAACAGCATCAAGACCAAAAAGATAAAAAAGGCAAGAGAGAAGAAAAAGAGGCAAAATACAAGGGTGACAAAGGAAAGAGATGAGAACCATCACAGAAGACTGACTGTAGACATAAGGGCAGATCCTCCCATATGAAATCAGCTAACTATGCTATAGCAGCCAGTGACCCAAGCTCAAAAAATAACTGAGACTCAAACACCAGCCTATCAGTGTACATTACTTAGCTAGTGAAGGCTCACCCCAATCATGCTTCAGATGGTTACTTAACAGCAGTTCAACAAACCATATATATACCAATTGATCAGCATTCACAACCTTTACCACATCACAATCAACTATAACCAGAATTGTGTGCAATAGACCATAGCTCAGTGTACTGGGAACTGGCATGGTATACCTCAAGGTCACAATATATGACCAACCTGACCACATCATAAAAATACTCAATATCAACTATTGCCTGAATGCCTGCCACAACCTTCTTTCAGAAAGCTGGATGGACTGGGATGGCGATTACCAAGCAAAATGGCTGACTCACTATAACCAAACCAAACAGTGAGATCATCATGGAAGGGAAACTACAGGGAAACCTCTACAAGATAAATAGCACAACTATCCCCCCCACCTCTAGCCAGGAGGTGTCTAGACCTATCCCTGCTTCATCTGAGTGGGTGACTGAGAGCTGAAACACCCAGAATAGACCTGACCCCAGACTAAAACTAGCATAGCTACACCTTCACCACTTCGAGCATGTCACCCGGCCATCCTGGAGAAAAAATGTGGCTGAGCAACAAGCTGAAAAGGCACACATTGAACAAAAAGCCCAGGAGGAAGCCTGCACACAAATCAAGAAAAACACAAGTACAGATGATCTTACCTGATCTCACATATGCAGCCAGTTGACCTGGCCAAAACAGCACCAATCCTGGAAAACCACACTGGAACACTGGAACACATACCCTGAAATATCCCCAAAGGGACCTGAGACCACACACTCATATCTGGCCATACACTGGATGCACACCCACTCATACTCACCAGTCATGCTAACATTAGCTGGATCTGTAATATCAACAACTGCTGCTCAGTTACTGGCTACATATCCCAACTCAGCAACTCCCCCATCTTGTGGAACAATGAAAAGCAATCTACCATTGCCCACATTGTTGATCAAAGCCAAGTACATGCCCCCCCCTTATATGCCACCTGATAGGCCATGTGACTGTGTCACCTCATGCATAATCTCCACTTCTCCAATGCAGACAATCTGCTGGCCACAGATATCTACACAGATGACATGGGTGCAATAGCAACCATATGTGGCACCAAGTGCCACCCCCATTCCTGCCACAATGCAACTCACTCTGTCACGAACATGACAACTTCACATGTATTCTGCTTACTCCACTTCATACTTAGATACTTTTCTCCCTTCATTCTGACACTCTGTACTATAGCTCTGACTCTGCTCTGACTGTGGTGCCAGTTAGTACTTGACTGGTAACCAGTTCCATTCTCCATCTCTCCATTCTTTATCATGATACATTCCTTGCCTAGTTTACTCTGTCTTCTTGTTCTGCCTCTGATGCTATGTTCTTGTATATATATACCACCTCTGATATCATGTATATACAGTCCGACTTGCTGAGGACTTACTCCTCAGTTCAAATATTGAAGTCTTTTAGTCTTCTTCACTTTGCTATGATCTCCTCTCCTCTGTCCTCCCTTCCATCTGACAGATTCTGTCTTTGTCTCTTTGACCCTCCTTTGCCCAACCTCTGAAATATGAGGATCAGGGATTGCTAGGATGCAGTACTCCACCCCAAGTTGCTGAAGCTGAAATCCTCACCCCTCCAACCTCTGACCTCTGCCCAGTCCCCCCTTCATGTGCTCTCCCATTGGAGTTAGCAGCAGAGTGGACCTTGACACACTCCCACTTTGTGCACAAGAAAACAGAGGGTCAAAGTTTCCACCCTGTACATACATAGACAGCTGAAACATTTGCTGACAGACTCACAAAGCCACTTGCATGTGCTTGACATGGACTAATGGTAACATGTCTGTCATTATCTCCAGCCTGAGGGGGTGTGTTGGAGATTATGCTATAGATAGTACTTTTCCTTCTTTTCCTTACTACTGTCCAACTCTACACTTGTTATATTACCATATTTAGACATCGCTATTTCCTACATTATATGGTACAATCCCTCTCCTCCAGTCTTTCATATGACCAACTGGAGGTGAGTATCTAGACACTTGTTACCACTTGTATACCTGTACTTATGCTGTACAGGACCTAACAGTCCAATTCTCTAGCTCACACCCCATTTGCTCACAGGGGCAACTCATCAACCCAGCTGGGAACAGGGTATGTGCTGACTGGCAGAGACCATATAGGTGTTGCTTGAGCCATAAAGCCATGCATGAGTGTTCTTGTTGTGGAGACAGCAACCACAGTGCTCAGACATGCTCTAAAGCTCAGAAGAGCTAAGGCAGTGACCCCATATAATCCAGATGCATGGCAGACAGCCCTCTGGGAGATGGACCTTCTCAGTAAATACCCTTCAATACCTGACAGTCTCTGTTTTGGCTTTCACTCAGGAATTCAGAACCTGTCAGTATCTTACATCCCACCTGATAGCCCCTCAATTAAGGAGAACCAGTACATATTTGATGAAATCATAAATAAAGAGCTCTCAAAAGGGCACTACTTAGGACCATTCAGTCATAAAACCATTGAAGCTGTGCTAGGACCTTTCCAAACTGCTCCCTTATCCTTAGTCCCCAAAGCAGGGAAACTGGGAAGATTCCACCTTGTCCAAAACCTCTTGTTTCCATACCAATCCACTTCAGACATATCCTCACCTAATTCCAGAATTAATGCAGACCTTTTCCCCACCTACTATAGTACCTTTCACATTACTGCCACACTAATCTCCACTCTACCACCAGGGACACAGGGAGCAGTTTGTGATGTGGCTGAGGCATATCACACCATCCTATCTCACCCAGTGATGTATTTCTTCTGTATCTCTGGCAACACACACAGATTCTCACACCTTACATACAGGCCCAACCTGCTCTCTATCAGCTTGGCAGCAGCACAGGCAGTCCCAGAGCTGGACAGCACTATGTGCTGCCACCCAAATCTTCCATTTATCACACCCCATGGTAGGGCTTGAAGGATACCTGTATTCTGGACTAGTCACCATACATACATATATGAGCCCAAGACCTCCAGTTGCCCTAGCACATTCTGAGCACCAGCCAAAGATTACTCAGTGACTTACTGAGTATACAGTGGCTCAAACAATTGTCCCAATGTTTGTATATTTTGCACTAACAGTGATATTCCTCAACACAAACTAACCCTAACCCTAACATGTTAGTGTATGGAATGAAGATCTCATTCTGGGCTACATGATTGGTCTATAGTGCAAAAGATTTGGATGGGATCTGATTAAATGACAGCTATTTCAAAACAGTCACTCATTGGGACAATTATTTGACTTTTAATTTATATTACATATATTGAACCCTGGAATGCTGTAAAGTGCTTATATATCTTATGTAAATGCTACATTATGTTATGTTTATGTAACCTTCAATGACAGACACTATATAAACCCTT
>JBBPMH010000807.1:0-14444 GCA_038090235.1 Pulveroboletus ravenelii
TGAAAATGTTTCAGGTGATGGAGGTTTAGGCACTGGGGCCTACTAAGGCAGTATTGGCAGTATGTTGGCTCACATTGGCTCCTACTGTTAAGAACGGAACTCTGGAGTTTGCACAGGACTTTGGCTTCACCGTATGTGGTGCGCCCTGTCACAAGTCCAGGTGTCCTGAATTTATGGAGGGTTGGGTGAAGGATCAAAGGGGACCTTGTCGCAAGCAACAGAGGTCAGTGGAGGAGTCAGAGGAGAGCCGTCAAGGCTCAAGCGGAGGGTCAGAGAAGATGGGGAGTGTCTTAGTCAATATTCAAACTGAGGTATCTACAACATGATACAGAGTCTTATATACAGAGGGGGAGCACTGGTATGGGGACCAGTAACTCGGAGCTGGAGGCGGAGTAGTTACAATGGAGCTGTGCTCCTAAGCAGAGCACAGGATCAGAGGGGCTATGGAGGAAACAGGCAATGTACAGGGTAAGCGAGAAATGGAATGTAAGTAGGAATTACTAAGTACAAGGTCTGGAGGGTCTAGGGTGCATGCTCATCGAGAACACACCGGAGTTCAGGGAAATGGGGCCGGAATTGGGTCTGGAGTTAGGAGTTGCGCAGGATATAACAGTATCCCCCCTCTAGGCCTGAACCCCTGAAGGCTGTTAGCAAGGACAATGCGGAGTGGAGTGTGGTGTGGAAACCACTTAGCACAATGTGGAGTTCAGAACGGAGTTCAAAAAGTCCACATAATTTTTTTTGGATGTGGCAACTTATTGCTTCATCAACTACCATCATGTCCGACGGTTTTCCCCGTGTCCAAGACTGGCCTGATGAGTGGCTTGTTGAGCAGGATGACAACAATGACGACATGCTCATGTCAAAGTTTGTGGAACGACGCTGGCGCGCCCAAGAGAAAAGGGCTGTGGAGGAGCGACAGAGGAAGGAAGAAGAAGTGGCAGCATGTCAGAAGGTCATGGAGGAGGCCATGAAATGGAGGGTGGAGGAGGCAAAATGCCGTGAAGAGGAGAAGCATAAGGCTGCGGAGGCGGAGGTGGAGGTGTGCGAACGGGTAAGTGGTCTTTGCCTAGTGACGACATGACTAACCT
Organism: Pulveroboletus ravenelii; assembly: GCA_038090235.1. NCBI lineage: Eukaryota > Fungi > Basidiomycota > Agaricomycetes > Boletales > Boletaceae > Pulveroboletus > Pulveroboletus ravenelii. The sequence goes on from JBBPMH010000807.1 coordinate 1,092, forward strand.
TTGGCAGGCCCAGGAGGTGCAGTCTGCACAGGGCTCCAGAAAGAAGAAGGAGCGTGCGTGCACACGGTGCATGGAGTGCGGAGTTGAATGCATGCCCGGACTGGGTAAATTGACTTTGTGCATGGAATGTTGGGCAGCCCAGGTCTGATGCGAGCATGCCAGAGAGGAAAAGATGGAGAAGCGGTGAAAGCGATGGAGCAGCGAGGCGGAGGTGCTGCAGAAGAAGAAGAAGGCACAGATGGAGGAGCTGGAGTCGAAGGAGCTGGAAGGGAGCACGGACAAGGAGAAGTTGGAGGTAGAAGGTGGAGGAGATCTATGGAGGGAGGTCAGAGGAGGAGTCGGAGGCCGACACGAATGAGGTGGAAGAGGTGAGGGATGAGTTGGTTGATTTGGTGGCAGAGGCGGAGAAGCATGGAGATGGGAGTAGTGACATAGGGGTATAGGTGTAGGTAGAAGAACCTTTGCAATGGACTTGTGTGCGTTCACGTGGGGTGAGATCTGGGCTTGTCCGGGTACCAGAGATGAAACTCCGAGATGAGTTTGGACGCATGGTCAAGCTCAGTAGCGAGCAACCAGGACATTTCTTCATCAGTTCCTTCGTAACCAGACCAATGTACCAAGTACAGCAACTTGCAGTTCTTTCTTCATTTGTCCTTCTTGGAGTCGAGGATTTCCAAGATCTCGTACTCTGGTTTGCCATCTACCTCAACTGGGGGTGGGGGGGCTGGATCCAATTCGGAATAGTGTTCAGGACAGAGGGTTCTAATTGGGAGACATGGAAGACTGGATGTATGGACTTTATGGACTCCGGGAGACAGAGGGTGAAAGAGTGACTACCTGTCTTAGTGATAATCTCATATGGCCCCAAGTTCTTTTTGGAGAGTTTCTTGGAGGGCCACATGGAGTGGAAATACTTGGCCTTCACGAAGACCTGATCACCAACTTGGAAGTCTGGCACCAGAATTCGCTTGGCGTTCACAGGGCCTTGGTATTGCTCTTGGGCATGAGCCATCTTTTCTCGGAGGAAGATGTGGAGGGAATCAAGGTCGATGGAGTACTCGCGGGCCCGGGCAGAGGTGAGGTCATGCTCGGGGTGCACCGTGATGTTCAGGTGGTAGCCCTTATTAGCGAAGAATGGGGAAACATCTGTGGTAGCACTCGGGGAGTTGTTGTACACAAACTCCGCAAGAGGCAGGAGTTTGGACCAGTTGTCTTGCTGGTAGCTACAATAGATCTGGAGATACTGTTTGAGGGTCTGGTTCATTCACTCGGTCTGACTGTCTCCTTCGGGGTGATAACCGGAGGTGAAGTGGAGGCAGATGTCAAGGGCTTTTCCGAGGGAGTGGAAGAAGTGCGAAATGAACTCCGTACCTTGATCAGAGGTAACGTGGGAGGGGACTCCATGCTTGGAGAAGACATGGAGGAGGAATAACTTTGCTAACTCCAGAGATGTGATTGTGTTGTGCATTGGGATGAATATGCATTGCTTGGAAAGGTGGTTGACGATGACGAGGATGGCAGTGAATCCAGAGGAAGACAGGAGTTGTTCGATGAAGTCCATGGAGATGGAGTTCCATGGCTTCTCAGGGATTGGGAGCTGCTTGAGCAGTCCATAGGGGTGGTGCTGAGGAACCTTCGCGTGTGCACAGGCGGTACAGGAGGAGATGTACTCCTTGATGAACGTCCTGATACCTGGCCAAGTGTATTCGTGGCAGATCAGTTCCAGGGTCCAGTTCTGGCCGAAATGTCCAGAGAGCGGATGGTTGTGCTTATAGCAGAGCACTCGGAGTTGGAGGTCTGCAGAGTTGGGGACATAAATTTGATCATCCAGACGGAGAAATCCGTTGGAGTCGATTGACCATCAGGGCTCAGGTTCTGTGGAGGACATGTGGATGGCAGCCAAAGGATCAGAGGGGAGTGCGAAGAGGATGTTGGTGTGAAGGGACTCGACATCGAAGAGGGTGCTAGCCCGGAGGACAGGGGCAGCAAGATAGGTAGCCCGGAGGGACGCAGCGAGTTGCTCGTTGGTGAAAATGGGGTGGAAGTTGTGTGGATTGACGCGAGCGTAGTCCTTATCCCCCTCTTTGGGATAGACATCCCAGCATCTAGTAAAGGAGTTGGGTTTCATGCCAAGGCATCTGGGGCGGAAGCAGACCACCATATTGAACTGGGAGAGAAACTCTGATCACCAGGCTTGCCAGCAGGTCAGGAGTTTCATGGTGGCGAAGTACTCGAGGTTCTTGTGGTCGGTGATGATGTCAATAGGGGTGCCGGAGCCTTCAAGGTAGTGTCACCAAGCCTGGAAGGACTCAAAGATGGTGAGGAGTTCCTTGTCGTGGGTGTCATAATTGAGCTCCAGAGTGGAGAGAGTCCGAGAGTAGAAAGCGACAGGCCGGACCTCCCCATCCGGATAACGGATGGAGAGAATGCCAGCCACAGCATAGTCGGAGGCGTTGGTTTCTACGATTATCAGAGCGTCCGGAGTCCAATGGACAAAGATGGGAGCAGAGGTGAAGGCAACCTTCAGGGACTGGAAGGTGGTGAGGCAAGCGTTGTTGAGGAGCCATGGAGTGCCCTTACGAGTAAGGCGAGTGAGGGGCACAACAATATCAGAGTAATTAGCGATGAATCATCGGTAGAAATTGGTGAACCCAAGGAAGAACTGGATGTCCCAGACTTTCCGTGGTACTGGCCACTCCTGGATAGCCTTGACTTTGTCTTTGGACATCATCAGGCCAGAGGGAGAGAGTTAGTAGCTGAGGTACTCGGTGGAGTCAGTATTCCATTCGCACTTTTCGGGTTTCATGTAAAAACCATGTTTGCGGAGTCTTTGGAGGACTTCCCGGACATGCTCCTTGTGGGAGGCTTTGTCTTCAGAGAAGATGAGGATGTCATCCAGGTAGACTATGACACACACATCAAGGAGATCAGCGAAGATTGAGTTAACAAACTGCTGAAATGCCACAGGGGTGTTCGTCAGACTGAATGGTATAACAAGCCATTCAAAGGAGCCATAGCACATCCGGAAGGAGGTCTTCCATTCGTCGCCTTTGGCGACATGGACCAGGTGGTACACGTGCTGGAGGTCGATTTTGGTGTAGATCTTGGTGCGGCTTGGAGCATTGAGGAGGTCAGAGATGCGAGGGAGCAGATAGCAGTCTTTCTTCGTGATCTTGTAAAGTCCTCTGAAGTCAACACAAAGACGGAGGGAACCATCCTTCTTACAGACAAAGAGGACTGGAGCGGCATGAGTGGAGGAGGATGGGCAGATAAACCCATTTTTGAGATGCTTGTCGAGGAACATCCGGAGGGACTCAAGCTTGGAGGGAGACAAGGAGTAGAGGGTGCCCAAAGGAGGAGAAGCACCTTCCTTGAGGTTGATCTTTAGATCGTGCTCGTGATGTGGAGTAAGTGTGGATGCCTTGCTCTTGCTGAACATGTTGGTGAAGTCATGGTATTCTGGAGGGATTCCAGAGAGATTGACTGACTCGGGAGGAGGGTCTGCAGAGGCAGAGTGGAGATCGCTCTTCTCAGGGCAGATCTGCAGGCTAAACTGGGTAGAGCCCTGGAGTCAACAGGCCAGCGTGAAAGTGGGGGCACTCATGAATGTAATGGGTGAAGCCTTGCGTTCAGAGAAACTAGGTGGATTGGGGGTAACAGGGTCAGCTGGAGGAGAAGGGTCCAGAGGCTGCGAAGATGAGCTCAGGTTTGCAGGCACAGGCTGCTCAGATAAGCGGAATGAAATACTGCTCGAAACCCAATCAATCAATGGATTGAAATGGGTGAGCCAGTTGTGTCCCAGGACAAGAGAACAGAAGCCATCCAGCGGAGTAATGTATAATGTCGTCGGGGTGATGTCGCCAGTTTTGAAGCAGATGGAGAGGTTGATGGCTTGAGTGATCGTGGAGTTGGTTGTTCCGTCAAAAAGTTGGAGTTGGAGCAGGGGTACAGAGTAGGTTGAAAGACTGTGTTTATTGACAAATGTTGTATCTATGAAACAGTTGGAGGAACTGGAATCTACAAGCACGGAAAATGGAGGAATGTCCTGATCAATAAGACTGATGGAGGGGATGAGGGAACAGGGGTCAGAAAGAGCGGACACATTGAGTTGGATCTCCTTAGGTACACAGGTGGGGTCAATGCAACCTCCAGACTGTGCGGAGTCCTGGAGGTTGCACTCTATTTTTTTGCCTCTGAAGAGGTCTCCAGTTTGGCTTCTGGAGTGGCGGCCTTCGCTCTGTGGCCTATAGAGGCCTTGGAGGTGGACTTTGGGCAGTCCTTGGCCATGTGCCCAGTGAGACCACAGAACATGCAAAGCTTCAGGTCGAAGCAGCACTTGTGCTCAGCGGTGGTGAGCTTGCCGTCCTTCCCCAGCTTAGAGGAGAGGTTGGGCTTTGGGGTGTCGGAGATGGCAGACTTTCCCTTGGACTCCTTAGAGTCCTTGGAGCCACCGGAGTTCTTAGAACCACTGGAGTTATCTTTTCCAGAGGTGGAGGTTTTGTCAGACTTCGACGAGAAGGGGTTGGTGGAGGGCTTCACTTGGTGGCTAACCTCAGACTTGCGCTCCCAATAGCGCACGTCAATAGTCTGAGCGAGGGCACGGAGTTCGGAGAGGGTGGGGGGCTTCCTGACATGAGAGATCTTGTCCTTGATGTGGTCGGGGAGACCATTGTAGAAATGGTGCTGGAGCGCACCTTCTCCATAGCCTCGGATTTGCGAAGCGATGCAGTTGAACTCAACCATGTATTTGTTGATACGTTGGGTGTCCTTCATGGACAGGTGGTCGAGCTGGTGCTCTGTGTCTCCAACAGGGTTGTGCAGACCAAAGTTGGTCTGGAGCTCCAGGACAAACTCCCAGTAGTTGTCCATCCAGATCAGACGGAGGTCTGGGTCTTTGTCGAGGAGGAGATCCAGTTTGAACCACTCCAATGCCATCATCCCCTTTAAGTAGGACTGTGCAAAGGTAACTTTAGTGCGGTCTGTATGGAAGGCCTTTGGATGGTCCTGGAAGTTGAGTTCACACTGGACCAAGAAGGTCCGGAGCTTCCGGGGGTCAGTTCCATCGAACTGGTCTGGCTCACGGACTTTAGTGTGGGGGGTGCTTTTAGCAGGGCGGCAGTGAGAGGAGCAGGCAAGACCATGGATGGCATTGGTGAGCAGGGCGAGGGTGTCACGAGGCACCTGCTTGTCACCATCATCGTCACCGTCTTCTTCGTCATTGCTTTTGTTGGAGGCAAGGTCTGGGAAGTCAGGGTCATCGGGGGAGTCATCTCTGGGACCATCCGGACCTTCCGGACCAGGCCTGTTTGGAGGCGTGTGGAGAGGCCACACCTCTGGGAGCTGAGGGGGCTCGTCATCCAGGAGTTAGACGATACGAGCGTCGGAGGTTGGAGAGTGATGAGGGGCACGTCCTTGCAAAGTGGACGCAGGGGTACAGCAGGCTGAGAAGCTGTGGAATTGGTCGACGAGGGCAGGGCCCCAGCGACTACTGGTGAATATGCTCAATGGATTGAAGCATGGAGACTAAGGTGGGTTTGTGCCTATGGTGTGGATGCGAGAGCATGTGACACAGGTGGCCATGATAGGCTTACAGGTTTGGACTTTGTCAACAGTAGGCAGTTCAAATATACTGTTAAGAATGGAACTCTGAGGGGTAACTCCGGAACTCCAGAGTTTGCACAGGACTTCAGCTTCACCATATGTGGTGCACCCTGTCACAAGTCCAGGTGTTCTGAATTTATGGAGGGTTGGGCAAAGGATCAAAGGGGACCTTGTTGCAAGCAACAGAGGTCAGCAGAGGGGTCAGAGGAGAGCCGTCAAGGCTCAAGTGGAGGGTCAGAGAAGACGGGGAGTGTCTTAGTCGATATTCGAACTAAGGTATCTACAACATGATACAGAGTCTTATATATGGAGGGAGAGCACTGATATAGGGACCAGTAACTCGGAGCCGGAGGCAGAGTAGTTACAACAGAGCTGTGCTCCTAAGCAGAGCACAGGATCGGAGGGGCTATGGAGAAAACAGGCAGTGTACAAGGTAAGTGAGAAATGGAACGTAAGTAGGAATTACTAAGTACAAGGTCCGGAGGGTCTAGGGTGCATGCTCATCGAGAACGCACTGGAGTTCAGGGAAACAGGGCCGGAGTTGGGTCCGGAGTTAGGAGTTGTGTGGAATATGACACCTACAATCAAATCACTAACAATGTTAGAAAAGTTTCTAGTATTATGCTTATTGCTCAAGCTCTCATTGCACAATCATTTCCATCTGTGATCACAACCAATTCATTTTCCATGTCTGTGCCATCAATGATCTCTACTGTTTCAATAAGCTATGTTGTTCTTATCAAGGATTATAACTCTGAAATACTCTGAGCACTCCTATTGAACTCCAACTAGGTGTGATCAGCTGTGGTCAGTTTCCATGCACTGGAGTCTGGTACCCTGGGTGAAGTTGTTGAAACAGAGTGCTGGGAGTTAGAGCCCAAATGGCACTTGAGGTACTTACTACTTCACTCCTCTATTCCTAACTTTATCTTTGGTGCTGACTGCTGTAGGAGTCAGTGGCCTCCTACAGTTGCAGATCACCATTTCCAGCCCGTTCAAGCGTCTCCCAACTTACCTAGTCATGTCCCGAGTCTGTCTGTATCATCTTGAGGTCAGTCCATTTCACTTTTGTTGTATCCACTGTCTGGACTATAGTATCCAGTACCAGACTCATACGTATCCATTCAATCTGGGCTGGGTTCGCCTGCTGGATTGTTTATTTTTACTTATTCCTCATTGATTCTTTGCTACTATTGTTCTCTCTCATGTTTTTGATCACCATATATCATGTTTTTGAAGTTCCATTACTTAGATTTGAGTGTCCCTTGAGAGGGCCCCATATGTTACTATAGTTACCAAGTTCAGGGAATGCCTGGACTATAAAGATTATGTATTGAGATCTTGGAATCTCATCTCTCTGCACCCCACATCATTGTCCAAATCATGCTCGTCATCGTTGGCACTGTCCTTGTCATCATTTTTTCTCATATCCGGCCCTTGTCCTTGGCCACCACTTTGTCAGTTTTCCTCTTTGGCCCTTGTCCTAGGCCACCACTTCATCATTTTCTCTGCCTCATCATTTTCCAGTCCTCACCCAGATTACTCATTTTCTATCCGGATTGTTGTTTGGATTTATTTCCTTTGCTCTTACTCACTGAGGTCAGTTGTAGCTAACCCGTTCTTGCTACTAATCCTCCCTAGAATCCCTTGGGACGAGTAAACTTGTCCACCTACACTACACCCCCATACCCCCTATCTTTCTTACACTGCTTCCATTGTCCTAGAGCTGTGTCCCCTCTCATTATTCACTTATAAATTCCAGACTTCCCTTTCAGAGTTGGTCGGAGTTAGTGCTCGCATCTTTGCCCATCTTATATATATTCTTATTTCATTCTCAGAACTTCCCTCAGTCATTCCTGCTACATCTTAGGCAGCAGCTGAGGTGAGTTGACTTTGTTTTCACTATTTAGTATCATTTACTGAGTAATGTAGTGGACATCACTGCTTTTCTACTTAGGTGAATTCAGTCATTCCTGCTACATCTTAGGCAGTGGCTGAGTGGGCATCACTGCTTTTCTACTTAGTTCTTCACAGTTCTTATGCTGTCCTCTAATATGGATGTGCCTGCTGGGCTTGGCACTGTGTTTTCTAGTTCCAAGAAATGTGCTCATAATATGCTAATCCCAGATGAAACTGACCAGTTATTACTTTTCTTACTGGCAGGTTCCTTGCTCTCTACACTCTTGTTGCTGTCTGTTCAAAGCAGCAAGCATACTTGCATCTCTGTCTTAAGGAGTTAACATGCTAAAAAAAATAATTCTGTCAATATCCATATTTTGAAATAGTAGCTGTGCTCTGTAGGAAGCTTAGTGTCTAATCACTAAGGTAAAACTACAGTATTCTAGCTGCGATGTAGCACTGCTTACATAAGCAGTAAATGTACTGCCACATCTCAAATGCAAATATTACAACAACATACATATCAAACATTGTGCTCCATTCCATTTCTTTCTTACTTTAACACCTAAATGACTCTATTGTGATCAGATTTGTCAATCCACTGAGGACCATTAAGCTTTCCATGGATCTGCTTTATAAGCGAAATAACATGCCAGCTGAGCACAGGGATTTCTTGTGCAAGTACCTCCTGAAGCATCCAAATATTGCCCTCACATTCATGGCTCTTCCCATCAATGAAGTTCATCTTAACTATGCTGTGGACTTGTATATGTCTTATAGTCTATAGGCTCTAGGCTCAAGTAGTGGTGTAGCATGGTAACTGTTTGTGCTTGTAGTGTTTGTGCTTATAGTTTTTTGTATATGTACTATAGCAATGTGAACCTTTGTCATATCCCGCGCAACTCCTAACTCCGGATCCAACTCCGGCCCTGTTTCCTCGAACTCCGGTGCGTTCTCGATGAGCGCGCACCCTAGACCCTCTGGACCTTATACTTAGTAATTCCTACTTACGTTCTATTTCTTGCTTACCTTGTACACTGCCCGTTTCCTCCATAGCCCCTCCGATCCTGTGCTCCACTTAGGAGCATAGCTCCGTTGTAACTACTCCGGCTCCGGCTCCGAGTTACCGGTCCCCATACCAGTGCTCCCCTCCGTATATAAGACTCCATACCATGTTGTAGATAGTTCAGTTTGAATATCGACTAAGACATCCCTGTCTTCTCTGCCCCTCTGCTTGAGCCTTGATGGCTCTCCTCTGATCCCTCTGCTTGAGCCTTGATGGCTCTCCTCTGATCCCTCCACTGACCTCTGTTGCTTGCAACAAGGTCCCCTTTGATCCTTCGCCCGACCCCCCCTGTAAATTCAGGGCAACCGGACTTGTGACAGAGGGGCACCACATACGGTGAAGCCGAAGCCCTGTCCGAACTCCGGAGTTCCGGAGTTACCCTCGGAGTCCGTTCTTAACAACCTTGAACAGAATACATTTCTGATACTATCTATCAAAGACTATAACTCCAAAGTCCTCCAGGTGCTCCTATTGAACTCTAACAAGGCTTAGGCTGGAGTTCTACAAAGGTCCCATCAGAGTCCACAACACTGACCTGAGTTCTTATGCAGAGGTTTAGGACTCAGTGCAGATAGTGTCACAGGTACTCTCTATTACATCTTTTTATTCCTAACCTTTCCTTCAGTACTGACTACCACCAATATCCCATAACTTCACCTCTATCTGTTATTCCCATGTGGAGTCATGCACTTCCTGTTTTGGAGTTGGTTGGAGTTAGTGCTCATGTTATGACCATGACAACTCCATTTGACTCTACATCCACTTTGCTTCCTCTGCTCTTGTACTTAGATATTTCTTGCTCTTCTCCTGATACTCTGTACTCTAGTTCTGACTCTGCTCTGATTGTGGTGCTAGTCAGTACTTGACTGGTAGCTGGTGCATTACTCCATCTCTTCATTCTCTGTTGTGATACATTCCTCACTTAATCTCCATTCTTCGCTTAAGTGCTCTGCCTCTTTGTTTTGCCTCTGATGCTATGTCTCTCATACATATTGAAACACGGCAACATGGGACATCACACTCTGACTGGAATACAAACAACTCATACATATATCTTCTGTCTCCCATGTCCTTCTTCTCTTTCCAATCAACTCCATAGAGAGATTGGAGAGGTATGCATTTATTTCATATCTACCACTACATGCTAGGATACTGATACGTAGAGTAGTAATCCACTTGTCTAGTTCTAAAAGGTTATGAGCCCCATTGGCACTCGCTGACACCATGGAACCCACTAGACTCAGTTATTCCATCTCTCCAATCTATTGGGGTCACTCGTCTGCCCAGCAGACTTTAAAAGAGATTGCTATCTCCTGTTATCAACTGACAATGCACAACTCATGCTGCCACATACCCATACCAGTGGTCCCCCCAACAGAAGTATGGATCCTGGAGATCACAATGCTGGCCCATCTGGGTCATTGAATGCTCAAGCATTAGCAGGCCCAGGCATTCCTGGAGGCGATACACCTGCTGTGCAACCAATCCCAAACCCCCTTGCTGGACTTGTGCAACTCCTTCTCAAAAAGGACTTCATAAAACAGGTCACCATAAGCTTGAGCGACATTGATAAAATCTCTGAGAACCTCGACCGAGGCAAGAACAACTGGCCAAAGTGGTCGACTGAAATGCAAGATATAATCTTCCTCAACCATGGTGGTGGATACCTTACAGAGGCAGCACTCCGACCCAACAAAGCCATTGACCACACTAGCGCCACCATCTGGGATGCCAACAACCTGTGCATAGTTGCCACCTTGCGCCACAAGTGCAATCCCAAGGAACAGAACTTCCTCTGTGACTACACTAATGCAAAGACTGCCTGGGATGGGCTTTGTTTACGCCATGAGAAAATTGGACCAATCGCACAAATCTTGCTGATCTAGAAACTTCTCGGTGTCCGTTATCGCCATTCAGAGCAACTCTCCATGACAACCAACCTACTGGTTGAAGACATTAAAGACATATATTCAATGGGTATGCCGACAAAGGATGTATTCCTGCTCATTGTCATGCTCAATGCTCTATCTGAGGATTTCCTGGCTATTCATGATTACATCGCTAATAGCATCTCCCATAGCATAGATGCTGACCCCTACACATCTGCCCACGTGTGTATCTGCCTGGACACTGAGCAGCAACTAATCAATGCTGCCAAGGGCACAACAACGGTGGTCACATTGGTTGCCTCCCAAAAACAGGGATGGAACCACCGTGATAACAATAACAAGGGTGACAAAGTGACTGCCAACAAACCTGATCAAAAGAATAAGGGCAGGACTGCTGGGGCTGCCAACAACAATGCCCCTGCTCAGCAAGCTAAACCCAAGAATGCTTCCACTGGCAAACCTGGTGCAGTCCAGTATACGAACAACAGAAAGGCATATTTTCTGGACCCAGATATGAATAAAGCCTACATTGTTGATGATGGCACTCTGCTGGCACCAGCTGCCCCTGAACAATCATCTGAATTTGCTGGTCTGGCTACAGAACATCACAGCCTCCCATCTGCCTTCATTGAGGAACTGGCTGACTATGATACTGCAGAATTTGATGCCCTCGTGGTCACTGACTTCTCCTATGCTAGGATGTTCATGGACTGGCAAGTTCATTCTTAACCTTGTGACTATGCTGGCCTCACCTACAAGGCACCCAACCAATGCCAACCCACTGTTGTCGACCCTACAACGGCACCCTTCTTCCTGGACAGTGGAGTCTCAGTCCACATCTTCAACACTGAACAGGACTTCTATCGCCCCCATCCAATCGCCCCAAGGAGCATCAACAGTGTGGGGGGATCCTCTATCCAGGCTATTGGTATTGGATCAATACGACTCATGATCGCCAAAGGCATTCATCTCACCCTAGATAACGTCCTCCTATGTACGGCTCATCTTCATATTGGTGCTTTGTGCAGAGAAGGCCTGTACTGTTGGTTTCGACAACAGCTCCTGCTGGGTGACTGTGTGCAATGGGACATGCATGCTCTCTGGGTCCCTGACCTCACACAACCTGTACACTGTCACTGGTGGACGGTTCACTGCAGCTCACGTGTTCTTAGCTCAACATGCCCCAACCCTGGAAACTTGGCATCGGTAACTTGGGCATGCCAACTACCACACTGGCTGAAGCCCTGTTACCCAGTCATTTGAGCGGTATGTCCGCAACACCCCTTGTTACCTTCCCAATGTGTCAATAGTGCATTTAGGCTAAACAGACATGGACCAGTGTTCCCAAGGTCAGCGAGGGTAGACGTGCAGATCAGAAGCTTGCTATTGTACATGTAGACCTGATGGAGCACCCAGACCATGTGTCTGTGACTGGCAATCGATACATCATGCACATTGTGGACGACTTCTCATCTTACTCCTGGTCCATCCCCCTGACTGTGAAATCTGAGGCTTTTCCTGCCCTCCAAGCCTGGGAGTATGCCTGTGAAGTCGAGTGTGGACTGTGTGTTGGGACATATTGCTCAGACAATGGTGAACTGCAAAGCCATGCCATGCAAAAGTGGCTCCTCTCATGTGGCACTGCCCACCAATTCACTGCCCCACATACTTCTGCTCACAATGGCCAAGTGGAGTGTCTACACTGCACCCTCATGGGCAAAGCATATGCTATGTGCTCATCTTGTGACATTCCTGTTAACTGCTGGGACGAATTCATGCTGACCGCCTGCTACCTAACCAACCAGACACCTGTTAAGTCACAGGGTGGCCACACACCATATGAGAAATGGCATGGTCAGCTTCCCAACTTGAGACACTTATGGGAAATTGGGTGCAAAGCGTTTGTCCTGATCCAAAACCAACACAATCCCAAGGTGTATGATCAGTCTGTTGAGTGTGTTCTCATCAGATACTTGCTGGACTCCAAAGTCTATCATTGTTACCATCACCCCTCTCACAGTGTTGTGACCTCTTATCATGTTCAGTTCATTGAATCACATCAGACTGACCTTCCTTCACCTGCTGAACAGCTGCCTGTGACACCTACACTCACTTCGCCAATATCAACACCCAGATCTGACCTGAAAGACCCTGCCCAACCAACTTCTCCCCTACCACGATGCTCAGCTCATGCCTCTATTCCCAGTGAGCGCAAATGTGCCACAGAAGGCTTACCCTACATTTCTCCTGTTTGTAAAGCTGTCATAGACATGCTCCAACAAACTGGTGACCTATGGGGTGTGCCCGATGAGGCACTGCTTACAGGGAACCCTGTTGATTTGGAGAGTGCAGGGGCTGATGAACCCACAACCTATGCTAAAGCGATAGCTTCTCCCTTTGCAAAGGAATGGACTGCCACTCTTCAGGAGGAGTTCAACTCACTCAAAGAACTGGGGGTATACAAACTGGTTCCCTGAAGCTCTGTGCCCATGGGCCACCATATCATGAAAGGCTGCCCCATCTTCCATATCAAGCGGGATGAGCATGGCACCCCAGTCTGTTTCAAGGTCTGATATGTCTGTCATGGATTCTCAGCCGTCTATGGGGAAGATTACACAAAAACCTCATCCCCAACTGCCCAACTGGAATTCTTTCATATACTTGCCCACATCAGTGCTGTGCTAGATTGGGAAATTGAACAGATCGACATCAAAACAGCATACCTCCATGATGTCCTGGAGCCTGACAAATGTTGCTATATGGAACAACCAGAGGGATTCATCGAGCCCAGGCTTGAGGATCATGTTTAGGAGCTACAAAAGGCACTCTATGGAACCAAACAAGGTGGACAGGTCTAGAACAAAACACTGCATTCACAAATGATATCGTGGGGTTTCA
>JBBPMH010000808.1:0-15982 GCA_038090235.1 Pulveroboletus ravenelii
TCACCAGATTGTCTATTTTTACTTATCTTGCATCAGTTTCTACCTATCCTTATTATTTTTCATGTTCTTGACTATGATACATTGTGTTAACAGCTGGATTCCCTCAGCTGGAGCTCACTGTCAGAAACTATGAATTAAGAGAAGCTGCTAGCTACACATACCTGGAGCTCACTGTCAGAAACTGAGAGAGCAAAGACAGTGAGCTCCGACTATATCCAAAATGCTAGACAACAATGGTAAATAGTGCGCCACCAAGGGCAGAGTGCGAATTACAATCAACACATTGTTTTCTATATCTAGAATCGAGCATCCCTTTATAGGGCCTTGTGCATTACCATAGCTACTAAGTCCAGGGAATGCCTGGACTATAAAAAAATGTGTATCAAGATCTCAAATCTCATCAACCTTTTCCCTGTTGGTCACTCTCATTGTCTGAATTGTGCTTGTCATTATCATTATCATCCTCCCCATCCTCCCCATCATTATTTGTCTTTGTCTGGGTTCTTGTCCTTAACCCCTCATTTGAATCCAGCCCTTATCCTTGGCCACCTGTTGATACTCAACCCTTGTCCATGGTTAGGTTTTTCTATTTTTATCTTCGTCATCACCTTTGTCATTGTCCTGGGTCCTCATCCTTGACCCACTATCACTATCCAGCCCTTGTCCTTGGCCTCACCCATTGGTATCCAGGCCTAGTTTCAGCCAGATTGTCTATTATCACCTCTCACCATTGTCTGGATTCATTTCCTACCACTCTTGCTCACTGGGGTAAGTCATAGCTAATCCATTCTCACACTAACCCTACACAGAACCCCTTGGGATGAGAAAACTCACCCATACACACTACACCCCCACACCCATTAACTATTTTACACCATGCCACCTACACTATACATTTGGATAAGGGTCTTTTGCATTGCAAACTCCCAATCAATCAGCATTCCATGAACACCATCTTCATGATTTTCAAGCAGAATATTGGCAGGGCTGGTGTCACAGTGGAGGATACCCCTGTGAGCAGCCACTTCTTGGACTAACAAAAACATGATGAGTTAAGGAGAGATGCAAAGCAGCTGTGTACATGCTAGTGAGAACATCCCTGATGCATACAAACAACTCACACTTTGTCTTGAATTGTATTAGGAGCTGACTGTTACAATTCTCTTATGTTCTTTTTCCTTTCTTCTCCCAACACCTGACCCCTATGCCTTATCTCTTGCCCTGTACCCAGTTAGTCATTTGGACTTACCCTCCTTGTCTGATTCTCTCGTATTGGACCAGTGTTCCTAGTTTACTCATCGCTCCTCTTCTGCTATTACAGAAAATTGCAGGTGCATCAAATATATTTTCAATGCATTCTGGAAGAACAGCAGGCTCATTGTCTTCCTCATTGCTGGCTATCTGCTCCTTCTCACTTTCCTCATCCTCATAGATGGTGCTTGGAGTTCATTTTATTTCACTGGCCTGATTAGCAATCTGCTGGTATATAGATCAATGGAGGTAATGGTTGGGAGCTATGGTAACAGTGGGGTTGAAGCCAACACACTGAACACAGCCACTGAAAGAATAGTGAGGAAAGCTTGTAGGCTTTGATATATGTTGAAAGGTTGACTGACACAAAGTCCAGAATGATCATATAAATGCACTTGCATCTCTGCTTTACACAGAGACAAGCAAAGTACAAAGCATCTCTAGAGCTAGTCAAGAATAGTCAGATATGCCTTCATATGAAGAGTCTTTGCAAGGCAACTGGATGGCATCCACTTCTCGGTTGTATACTCAGCAAGTACAACAGGGTCTGTCTATGAGAGTAACTGGGTAGAGTAGCTTGCAGACTCAATGAGAATGATATCAGGGTGGTGATCATGAGCATCTGCATGCTCTGCATTGCCAGGTAAATGATGGTTGCTATAAGAACCCAACCAATGCCAATGTGGAGCTGGGACCTTCTGATCTGCCCACACTGCTTTCACAGCTAGTGCCATAGCAGCAGCAATGGCATTGAAAAATGCAGCCACCAGAGTTTCCCCCCAGCCACTAGTTGAATCAGGGCTGGTAGCAACCTTGGCAGCTTGTTGTAAAATGGTATTCCCAGGGGAAGGTATGGGCCAATTCCATCATTCCACCTTGTGATCATAAAGAGAAACCATCTCATCCGAAGAGTTCAGGTGAATGGTAGGGTCCTATTTTTGAACAGTATCTCATGAAACCAACAATGACTCTGGGATGGGAATTTCTGTTAACAGCTGGATTCACTCAGCTGGAGCTCACTGTCAGAAACTATGAATTAAGAGAAGCTGCTAGCTACACATACCTGGAGCTCACTGTCAGAAACTGAGAGAGCGAAGACAGTGAGCTCCGACTACATCCAAAATGCTACACAACAATGGTAAATAGTGTGCCATAATGTGACTGACTGTATGACTAAGTAAATGGCCCGAAAAGCACAGAGTGTGAATCACAATTAACAATATGTGCACAAAGGGTGAATAGATGAAATTGTTTCTTAAATGACATATGGCCACATAAGGCAAGCAACTTACCTCCTGGTTCCCACACTCTGTGCCTCCATCACTATTGACATAGTGCAGATCCACTCTAATATTTGATCCTTCCTAGCATCTGACCCTGTAGCTTAGCACCACCTTTCTGAGCTCTTTGATTCCCAATAGTCTATGGACTCTGACAGACACCTCTCTGCCTCAATGGTAGGATTTATGTCCCAGATGCCCTCTAACATCGGCATCATTAGTCTCAATTTGACATGTGCCAATATTCTTATTATCATTGTGAGTAATGTCCTTGTCGTCTCAGTGATCTGTGATGAAATCAACGAAGACATGGAGTTGATTGATATTAGCATCCCTGATAACAATTCCATTGATGACAGCAAACACCCCCTGCTGCAACTATCATCAAACCCACCATCAAATCCCCCCAGTTCCCATATTCCCGCCCTCACACATCAATCATTGTTGGGAAATGCACTCAACACTCAGTTGGACAGGCCGGCCCATCCAAGACTGCAGCAAAGGGCAAGGCTCAGGCTCAGGCTCAGGGAACTTGCATTCAACAGATGAAGCTTGCCAATGCAAGCAAACCCATCAACATGGACATAGTGACAACAGTCTCACTCACAAAACAGCGAGCATGTCCATTGCTGCTTATAATATCTCCTGCTCTGGTCCCTCCACTTCCACAGCTGCTCACAAGGTTGCTTGTCCCACCCTGTCTGCCCAAGCTGCTCCCATTGGAGATCAATTGATTGTAGGAGTTCATAGTCCCATGATAGCTCTCTTGCTGCCAATTGTGCAAGAAATGGAATTAGTGTAGCTGGAGAGGGTAGATGTGGCAGAGTGTAAGTACTGCTCATTTAACATTAACACATATGAATGATGATCTGACACTGACATAGTGTTAATTGTGATTTGCACTCTGCCCTTTTCGGGCCATTTTACTTAGTCATACAGTCAGTCACATTGTGGCACACTATTTACCATTGTTGTATAGCATTTTGGATGTAGTCGGAGCTCACTGTCTTCGCTCTCTCAGTTTCTGACAGTGAGCTCCAGGTATGTGTAGCTAGCAGCTTCTCTTAATTCATAGTTTCTGACAGTGAGCTCCAGCTGGGTGAATCCAGCTGTTATCACATAGATGCCAAAGAGCGGGCGAAAATATTTGCAAAGAAACCAGAGGACCAATTATTTCATGCACAGTATGGATTGGGCCTGGACTCTCAAAGAGTTTGTGTGTGCTGCACAGGAACTGGAAACATGGCAAAATTGTCTTGACATTCCTGTGCTGCTGCCAGAGGTGCCCATGTTTCTCAGATATGTCATACATGATGCATTCATATAGCTAGGATAACTAACAGGGGATGTACTAATCTGACAAGGGGATCTTGGATGACAGAATCACAATAGTGATGACTGCAAGCAAGGCATATATCACCAAAAAGGGTAAGGCAATGAAGGGCAGTGTCCCAACTTTGGTTGGCCCACAATATATGCACTTCGACACTTGGAGATCCACTGCATGGGACATACTCACCCATGCTGGGGTTTCTGATGTATCCTCACCACAATGGCCATGGATTGGCCACATATTCTTATATTCATGCAGGTGCCAAGCTGTGGGCCTACATCCATCTAGACAAGGTGAATGAGATGGACAGGACCTGTCATACATCAATGATTTGTTACATGTATCTGTGCAAATGATAGCTAGTCTCACTTAGGCTTTTCGCAGACATTGTTTAATTACTTGAACCTGACCTCTAAGTACTTGAGCAAGTGTTAGGAAATTACAGGAGTTTGATCTGTATTGTATGAGAGCACACTATTTATTAATATATATGCAAACCTGCTTAATGTCAGTCAATGAGCAAGAAGAAGCACTTGAACCCCCCCCCCCCCAAATCTGAGTTCTTTAAGCATTTATATACATGAATAAATCATCTGTAAGTGCAATTAGACAGTGAAATGTTATTTATGTATCCATACCTGCTTGAACCTCCCTAGAGATCCTTCTAACCAATCACCAAGTGAGAAGAAGTGCTCGGAACCCCCTGAACCTGGGTTCAATAAGCTTTTCTATGTATGAATAAATCATTGCTAACAGTAATTTGACAGTGTAATATTTTCTGTGTACCTGAATCTGCCCGAACCTCCCTAACATGCCCCTAGTCAGTCAAGCAGTGAGAAAAAGTGCTCAAAACCCCCTGAACCTAAGTTTCTTCAGCTTTCATATTCATAAATCATTCATTGATAAATGTAACAAAACAATGTGATGTTATTTATGTAACCTAACCTACTCTGAATCTGCCCTTGGTCAGTCAACCACTGACAAGAAGTGCTTGCTTACCTTGGTTCATAGGCCCTCAGACAGTCATAAGTGTATAAAACCTTTCAGAATGTATCTTAGAATTTTCTAAGATTGCTAGCATTATGACCAAACCAACTCAGAGCTCTCAAACTTTTATCTTAATACAGTGAGAAGAATCAAGATAGCAGAATCTAATTCATATATGCAAACAAGTCAATCTCATAGATATCTATAGAGTATTGTACTTTGCTACAAGGTCTGAAGTGTCAGAATACAATAAAGAACAATCAAAGAATGAGAATTAACATATCAGGTGTTTTTGGATGTGATTGCCCAGCTGTGGAAGTATCAAAATTTCCACTTTCCAACCCTGCTGGCTGTTGTTGTGATCTACTCCATGATGGTCCTGCTTCCTTGGGTTGCTGGTGGTTATCCAATATTCCCAGCTCATACTCACCAATTGTATCTTTCATACCCTCTGCATCTTCATTCTCATTTACAATTTCCTCCTCTTTCCCACCTGTGTTTTCCTTACCTGCCCCTCTTCATTTCTTTCACCTTCACCATTTCCACTTTCATCACCTTCATCTTTTCTTTTTCTTTCAGCACCTGCATTTCCTTCTCATTTTCCTTCTTCACTTCCTTTACCTCTGCCCCCTTGTTATCTTGTTCCAAAGATGATACTGATGACAAATTGGATTTGGATTCAGATGTTGATGATCCAGAATTGTCTTCTGGCAATTGAGCCCTAGTTTCCACCTTTGCAGGTGGCAGAGCTGATTACTATGTGATCAACATACATTAATAGGGACAGTAAATTTGAAATACCTTGACTATTTTGCGATCTCACTGCTCTTGTTGCTATAATATCCCATAATTCAGCTATGGTGCTATGAAACATATTTTCTGACAGACTTATGGTTCCTTCATTTCTGTGTGATAGCTACAGCATTACATATCAAAATATGGAATACTTTGGGAGGATAATCAAATGACTTACATGTTTCTTTGTTAGACTATGTAGTCTGCCTAACTGGCATAGCAGGCTTCTCTTTGGGTTCTAGGACCTGGCACCACCTCACTGTTGTGTAGACCAACATATTATTATACTTATCAAAAACAATTGTGCAAAATTCAAACAACATATCACTCTGTTTGGGATTCGACATCCCTAGAAATGATACCACTGCATCTGCCAGCTGCTGCCATTCATCCTTCATATGGCCAATGTTGAAGTTAAACTGTTTACCACTCCATGTTGCATTTTCAGTGTCTTGTGTAGAGTAAAATAAGTCCCAATCTAATGAAACTATGTCAGTTTAAATCATTGAAAGATTGGTGATACTGGCTGATATCTTGAACAATCTCTTTTTCTATGGTGTCTGATTTGATGTTCCATGATGAGGTACAAGTTGAACAGATGAGACTGGTGCCTTGCCAATTTATCTTTCACCTTGCTAGCTGTGGTCAAGAGGCCTTCTATGATTGCGTCCATGTACTATATGTATTGCTTCATCATTAACCACAACCCTATTGCAAGTCAGAGTTGATCAGCATATGTCAATATAGCTATGAAGTTGTGGTGTCTTCAGAGGAATTGTCAGACATGAGATTGGTAGTGCACTAGAATCTGGATAGGAGCAATCACAGATTCCATGTTCTCCGAATTGATACCTGTTATGGAAAATACCTCAGGCCCCTCATCAATGACTTTATATCAGATCTGATTTATCAGTGTAATTTGATGAGCTAAGGGTATGTGAAGAGGGAAAAAAACATCAGATATGCTAGAAAATGATGAATAGATGAGGAAAGTGAAGTGAAGTGAAGTTGTTGCTGAAACAATGCCACAGGCATTAAGTATGTGATATCATGTGACTTCATTATATTACAATTATGGCTTGTTCATGTCACTTAACATGTTTGGTAAATTTGAATAGTATATACATATGACATTCATTGCATATACAATTAATTCCTGGATCAAAAGATAGATCCAAAACCCTCCTTACTTTCAATATGCACTTGAAGTCATTTGGTCTTGTGAATAAAATATGCATGAAACACTACAAGACAGATAGTAATTGGCTGAATAGGCAAAGAAACACAACTGTGCATGGGAAGTGCTTTAATCAATCCAAATTCAGATTTTATCTGAACTTGCTCTAACCTTACATTAATCAACTGAACCAGTGATCAGCATTGCCAATGGAAATCACCTTGTTTGTAAACTAAGGACAACATATATAGTACACAGATGCTTCAATGCAGAATATGAATTAGAAAGCAACAGGTGAAGAGCTCAGATATTAGCAGTGAAACAACAGTCTTTTATTTGTACATGTGAATGATCTGATACAAGACTCCATGAGCAAACATGACCTTGTTAAGAAAGGTGACTGATAGTAGTCTTTTATGGATATCAGTTGGCTGAATGAACCTTCCCATACCCTTGAACCTGCCCAAACCCTGAATAAATCAACACACATTTGCCTTCCATGAATGATAACTGGCTAAATAAACCTCTAGGTACTCTGGAACCTGCCCCAATCTGCCCAAGCCTCAGCTAAATTAACTCCTATTGGCCCTCTCTATGGGTGGTAACAGTAACTTGTTGAATGGACTTCTAGGCCTTTTAAACTGCACCTAAACCTTTCTGTAAACTAACCTGATTCACTCTGTTACCTATTTTAATGACAATCTTCCAGATCACACAAAACAATCACAGTGATAATAAATTATGGTCATGTTTTAGATACACATGAGAGTGAAAATGACTAAGATAATAATTTAAGGGACAACTATCATCTCAATCCTTGTGATGAAGATGATGATGAAGCTTTAGGTGATCACCCAAAGAAGTGATCAAGCATAAAACAACTTATTGAGCTGCTCAAAAGGTTTGGAGGCAGTGACAAGGTGTGACTTGATATGAGGTCTGGATGATGATGCAGCAGACATGTTTGAGATATTGCTAGTAGCAGCAGATAAAGTGGCAGTAGGGGAAGGGTGGGAAGGGTCATCAGCCTGCTTCACCCACTTCATGACATGTTCTGATGAGGGTGCAGTGAGGGTTGTTCACAAGCATACTGTCAGTACTCACTGGATGTTGGTGATGTGAGCATGTTTGCCACACTAGTTCATTTTTCAGCAGGCTGTCCATTCTTGGATCCAATAGAGGAGATGGTTAGGGCATGATCACATTTTACGACTTCTTCTTTCCCTGTACTCATGGAGGGATGATACAGGCCAGCTTTCCACAGAATCAGATTTGACATTATCTTCATTGAGAACAGTAGTGAATTTCCTGTAGATGTCCTCATTGATTTCATCAACATTGTTAAGAATGCTTCTGTTGACACTCCTTTTACTTGCATGCTTGG
This sequence comes from Pulveroboletus ravenelii, assembly GCA_038090235.1. NCBI lineage: Eukaryota > Fungi > Basidiomycota > Agaricomycetes > Boletales > Boletaceae > Pulveroboletus > Pulveroboletus ravenelii. Next base: position 8,208 of record JBBPMH010000808.1, read on the forward strand.
AACAAGAACTGTATGTCATAATTGGTTAGCCTATAGATGACAACTGGACAGAATAATAATAGAGAGTGGACTATACTATTGCACATACTGAAAGGATCATTGTGTGAATGTCAAAATAAAATAAGAAGGGATCTCTGGGTGAGGATATTGTGCATATCACAGTGATCCTGTTTTGTGCTGTATATGTAATTTATGAAAACAGATCATGGGGTGTGCTATTGCTTGTTACAGAGAGGGTTCCTATATCTGTCCTTGAACAAGGGCTATGCTATCACAGATGCCAGGACCTCTCTGGTATGTGCTGTAGTCATGTGTATAATGAAAAAAAGCAGACATACAAATGAATATGCTATCATGGGTGCAGGCAAGGATATAGGGATATTGGTGTGATAACCATGGACATGAAAAGGAAGGTGGAAAATAAAAAGGGACTTGCCTACAGGGGGTGGAAAGAGTGCAGCAGAATGAATCACATCTGAAAGAAACTCTCCTTGTGAATTACAAGGGAGATCTGTGAACATGTCAGCATCAAACATGTCTTAAAGAGAGAAACAAGTAAGAAGAGGAGGAAAAGAGATGTGTTGAAAGCATACACATTCATATAAACTGTGTTGAAAGGTAGAGAGCCTTTATAGAAAGATCCCTTTGATTCTATTTCCTCTTCATCCTTCTCTCTGTTAGTCCTGTCTTCATCACTGGTGTCATCACAATTCTCAAACTTAAATGGAATCCTCTTGCTGTGACTTTTCTGTGCTTTAAGCCATTCATGATATTTGCTGGCAAGTTGTCAAGGTCCACTCTGCTGCTAACTCTGACAGGAGAGTGCACAAAGAGGGACTGGGTGGAGGTTGGAGGGGTGAGAACTTCAGCTTCAGTGACTTGAGGTGGAGTGCTGCACTCTGGCAATCCCAGATTCTTGTATTTCAGAGGTTGGGCAGAGGAGGGTAAAAGTGACAGAGATGGAATCCATCAGATGGAAGGGAGAACATAGAAGAGGAGGTCACAGAGAAGAAAAGTAAACTGAAAGACTTTAATATTCAAACTGAGGAGTAAGTTCTCAGTGAGTTGGACTTATATACAGGAGTTTCGGAGACAGTACAGTATATATGAGAACATAGCATTGGAGGCAGATCAGAATGGCAAGGTAACTAAGTGAGGAATGGAGCTAAGTGAGAATGTAACATAGCTGGAGAATGGAGAGATGGAGAATGGAACCAGCTACCAGTTAAGCAACAACCAGCACTGCAATTGGAGCAAAGTTAGAGCTATAGTATAGAGTGTCAGAATGAGTATCTAAGTATAAGGCAGAACAAGTGGAATGGCCTGTGGAGCAAGCAGAGTTGTTATGGTCATGACACAAGTTCAGAAAGGTGTCAGATCGACTGGCTCTTTGTTGGGATCTCTTAAAGATGGAGTGCATTTGGTGTTCTAAGAACAAATCTGTCATTGTTCTCATCATCACCACCATCACCATCAAAGTCTGGGTGAATGACAATTCGCAAGTGCTTCCCAGCCATTAAGGCCTCTTGTGGATCAAATGCAAAGGTGTGTGTTTCCTTGACATGCTTGCAATATGCATTGATGTTCAGAGTCTGTAATCAAATACATTATAATGACACAAATAAGTCAGGCCATCAATGTGAACTCACAGAGACAAGGATGTGCAGTGCATGGGCGACATTAGCATTGAGTGTGGGTTTTTCATGAACATTCGCCTTGCTTGTAGAGTCATGCCAGGCAACATGCAGGTTCTGGACAGTATTAATGGCTATTTGCACACTGTGCTGCTATGTACCAAGTGCTTTCTCATATGTAAGGTGAGCAAGTTCATCTTCAACTGCATATTCAGTGATGATTCCACTTTCAGGAATGGGCAGATAGATGCAATCAGGCCAAGTCAGACATCTAGGTGGAGGCAAGTTTCCTTTAGTAGAAATGTAGAGCTGCTTCTTTAGCTCAGATCCTTGGGATGACAACCCAATCCCAAGGTCAGTCAAGGTTGTCTATTGTAGTTCCATCATCTGACTTGGATTTCTCTTTATGAGAAGCCCTGACACAACCTGCTGTATAATCAAGTGCAAGCTTGCTGCCCCTCTGTCCAGTTGACAAAGAATCATCTCATGTCAGTATAAGATGATCATGGAAGACTCCATGATTGCTCTAGTCACCAAAATATGCATGACATATGAGAACAATTGAGTGATGATATTCTTCCATTCCCAGATGCACCAGTCAATCAATGTGAGGCCATGCATTGTATCCATCCTGTGATCTTTCTGCATGCAAGACAGTTTTTTTCATAAGTGAAAGAAGGTCGGTGGAGACTGTTTGAAGTTGAGGACTCGGGTGAGTTTCTGCCACCTATCCACCTTGCTTGTGAGGAGCAATGTGTGAGTCTCCTCCCACTTCTGATGTCTCAGGATGAGAGCACTATATTTTCTCAAGGCCTGTGTGCAATGCTAATAAGAAGTCTTGCATTGCTCCTTTCCTGCCTCATCATTTTCCTTGTCATCACTTCCAATGCAAGCACTGTTCTTGTTGATGTCCTCATTCTCATTGTCCTCTTCTTTCTCCCCTGTCTCATTTTCACTTCCAGAGATTTGCTTTTTTTTTTTTCTCTTTCTTCCCATCTTCTTCTTTTCCACAGGTTTCTTGCTTACTGCCATCACCCACTTGGTTCCCTTCATTTTCACAGCCGGGTGTGCTTTATACAGCTCTTTGGTGATGCACCCTTTGTTGTCTATCCTAAAAACTGACAACAATTTCTTTTGTGAGGTGATTTGTGAAAGCACTGACAAGGATTGCAGCTGCAGCTGCATGTTCATAAATGCAGCATATTCATTCCACATAACATGGACAATCTAAGAGAGAGACAGGTAAGTAACTCCCTTCTTCATTAAATAAAACACATCTAGTGAGCAGCAAAGTTTTGTTTTTTTTCACAGATGTCATGATGGCAAAAGATGGAACATACCATCACTGCCATCAATAATCCAGGGAACCAATGGTGCCCTATTGCAGAGACCATATCAATCAACGGCTCCCACTATTGAGCAAACTATGAAGAGAAACAGGTAAGTATTTCCATTCATATCATACCTATGGCTATTATACATGTTAGAGGGGTCCTGGCATCTGTGATAGCCTTGGGGTCAGTTATGAAAAGTGAAAACATCTTACTTCATGTAGTGCATTGGAAATAACATCAAGATGGGCCAGCATGCAATCAAACATGCTCTGAGACATGAATGGTACCAAGCCATGTTATTTCTTGGGTTTCATCCTTCCCAGAAACCACTGCAACACTTTCACCTTTGCCATAGCCCACTGAAGACACTTCAATGTACTTCCTTCCCCATCTGTTGTCATGATCATTGTAATCACTTTTGGCAGTTCCATCTTGATCTCCTGCAGGTAATCTTTCACTGGACTTCTGATTTGAAAATAGAACCTTGATCTCTGAAAAAGGTCCTATGTGCTGGATAAATGCTATGTTGAAGCACTGATGCATAGCAACGATGGCCCCTGCTGCACCTCTCATATTGTATGTGCCCTGTGTCATCAGCTCCTGTGTCTGTCACAGTTCCATCCCAGCCTCTTTGGCCTTCTCCTCATCTGACCCATCAGCGATCTTGATAAGCTGATCTATGCTCTCCTTATCCATGGGCATATCATTAAAGCATTGACAAATGTAATCCTCCATCTGGCTAACCATGAATGACAGGATTTATGCAATGGTTAGTTTCTCAACTGACACAATGTGTTTCTTTAGACAGTCCCAGCATTGTCTTATGCAGCTAATTCAATTTTATATTCATCTGCCCATTAAACATGTGAATTCCCATGCCTTCCACACAGTTCATGAAGTCCCACATATAGTCCTGCAATAGCAGTTCCATCCACTTGCATGGCAGTCCAGTGACACCTGCTTTCTCCTTGATATCCTGGTATGTTTTTCCTGCTTCTTTCATGTAAAACATGTGTGCAGAAGATCTTCTTCTGGCATTTCCTGATAAACATGCTCACTTTGAAATCATCAGCAGGCAAGTCCACAATCAGTCTGAGCACCACCCACTTACCCATGTTGTATAGCACAACCACCCACTGTCCACCAAGTGCTAGTATTTCTTGCAATGCATCCTGCTTTGGTGTTCCAATAGTATTGTTTTCTTCTATCTCCTTTCTCGTGACTATGTTCACATCCTGCTTTTCTAGTGCATGTCATTGTTTGCTTTGCTCCATATATTGCTTTGTTAGTAGCTTTGTCCAGGCATTCACTGCATGCAAATGATGCTGCCCACCAGTTGCCACTAGTTGCTTTTTTCCCATTACACCCTTCCCTAGAGTCAGCATTGGTAAGTCTATTGTTGTTTCACACCTGGGTAAATATTTCTTCACATACATAACCCCCTTCCCATATACCCTTTTTACTCAAGACTAGTGAAATCACCTTTGTCAGCATGAATCTGTCTGCCCCTTTGGTTAGAAATGACTGAATAAGCCAGTTCACCTGGTCCTTCTGAAGTGGCTGATTATTCCAAGCACTGAACCTGAAATCCTGTTGATGTTTTAGAAGATCCACTTGTACATACTCAAATATACTCTTTTCAGCTTGTTCCTCAAGCTCACACTTCTGTTTCACAGACACCTCGAGTTGCCCACTCCTGCCTCTCCCTGTATTCAGCAGGAGTGTATTTCCTATCTTTGTTTTCTGCATCCAATATTAGTCAGCACTCACTCCCTTGGTACCCTTATATCTTAGTCATTCTAGATGATGTCAATTGGTTCTTCCTCCCCAGTAAGTGATGTCTCTCCATCCTAATGTTTGATTCCATCCATCTTTCCACTGTCTTTTACAGCTGCTTTCTTCTTGCTGACCATGTTTGATTTAACATGAGTGCCATTTTTACCCTCTTTCATTGTATTTTTATATTATCCAGTGTAACCCTATGCCCATGCTCTTCATCTACTGACACCATACTGACACAGTGTGAGTCTTCATCTGTCATCATGGATTCATTTCATATCATCCCAGTTTGTCCCTTTATTGAATTCTTACCTTCATGTGTATATTGCATGTTTTTGTGAAATGAAGATGATGTCATATCTTGGCATGACCTAGAGTGCATGCCAGAACCCCTCTGATGTGCGCAGTAGCCTCTAGTTGATAGAACAATGTAGATAAGGGAAGTCAGCAATATAGATCTGTAACTTCAAATAGTTCACTTTCCATCTATCCTATCACATATAAAAGTAATCTCCAGTTATTTGCACTAACTATATATGGGATTCTAAACATGTTTACATTCTATGCATGCTCTATAGCTCATTCCAGGACCCCTGTAGCCTGATATATGATGATAAAATATTGACACATTCACATATATTAATAGCCTATTTCTCAAATAAAACACCTCTTCCTTGTCCAGTGACCATGAGTCTGGTTCAAAAAAACTATCTGCCACCACAGTGAACCTCATGAACCATTATCAAACAGACCAACTAATCTTTCTTCATTTCTACTCTCAAGACCCCTCATTGCCCTCAGTTCTTACCCTTTTCCACACCTGATTCTCTTTATCCAGTCAACTCAGGATGTGTTTAGATGTCAGTAACACTCCATGACTCTTTTTGCCCCAAGCATCTAGCTCTAATAATGGCTGCACTTTTACATAGTCTCCATCTGGCCACACCCTCTTCTCCTCTAGATGCTTCTCAAACAGCTTGACAATGTACTGGTGGTCAGCCAACCTCTCTTTCAACATGGTGTGACCATAGTAAGGGAGGTGTTTGAGTACCTCCAATAATCCTCTGAATATCTGATGGACCAGCTTGCATACCTCCTTGTCTCCCTTTTTTAGAGTATAATAAATCTCTCTAAACAGGTCGGCCAGCTCTTTGATCAATCTATACAGTGCAAGGTGACCAGGAAATAAGTCCTGTGTGATTTCCATTTAAAATTTCAGGAAATTCCATTTTGTATAACTACCTAGTTTTGATTTGAATGTCCTTCTAATGAACTGTGATAGTGTTTCCCTGTCAAATGATAACTTCAAGAACATGTATGCTATACAGAGCAGCACCCAGAGCACAGACTCCAAATCATCCTGGTAGATATACTGTATGGATCCATCTTCCACAAGCCATGCTAACATGAATTGCCATATGGCCTACCCTAAATTCAATCTCATTAATAGATCAATATCAGCTGATTGAAAATACCTACTATATATGCTGCCCATCAAGGTTGAGATATGCTCACATGCTTTGTGAGGTCCCAATCAATCAAGTATTCATAGCTGTTGAAGATGATAATATTTCCTGGGCTGATATCTCAATAAATATATCCACTGATGAACACTTCTTCATGAGCTGTATATAGAGGTCAATCTCTCTCTCGCCCTTCATTACTACAGGAAATCTACCCACAGACAAGCCCATTGTGGATCACTTGCACCAGCTCCTTTGAGCTACCAAATTCTATTAGATTCTTCATGACCATGTTTAAGATAAGCTAGTAATGATGGTATGTTAGAAGATGTAATCCTCTCTCACAGATCCAAGAAAGTAAAGAAGCACCCTTTGTTTGAGTCTTTTTCTCAGCCAACAACTCCACATCACTGCTTGTAAGACAGCATGGCATGAATCTGACATTTTTCTCAGAAAATGCCTTGTAAATCTCCTCTTCAGGCATTGTGCCTTTAACATTGATTTGCCAAGAGTTCTTGAAAAAAATAACACAATCCCCAGAAACATCATACACAGGACATGCATACATTCCATAACACACTAGGATGAATGGGCAAGAAGCTGGCTTCCTGAAAATGATTGTTATTTCTGAATCTCCCACCCTTAGTACTGATGTCTTCAATATTTGCATGTCCAATCCTAACCCCAGCTTCTTTCTCACATGTGCAGCTTCATCACTAGCAGCTTCTATGACCATGGTATCAGTACCATGGAGCCCAGGTGATGCCTGAGGGAACTGAGAGAAAAATTTAACCAGCAATGGGCTGGTGTTATATAAAACTGGTTCCAAAATGATAGCCCCTTCCCTATCCCATTGGATTATGCATGCTCAGTCATGCACAACAAACACAGAGAACACATGTGTTTGGAACTGGGAAGTGAGTTGTGCTGCAGCATATGTTGCCATTTGGCTGATTATGTCTCTGTGACTATTTGAAGAGCCAATAAATTTAGCTTTCCCCCAAGAGGCTGATTTCAATGGGACCAGAAATGGATCATCATAATTGTACCACTTAAGCTTGATGAACATCTCAGGCTGCTCAGTATCACAATGTTGAGAGGGAGGGAGGTCCCTGAATATATACATACATCAGGTTTTATTTTGAATGAATAACTGCTCGTCCTGTCTCCTCAAGTGTGTGTGTTAATGAGATGCAGTTCTGGTGTGAATTGTTTCATATCCTTGATCTGTGAATGATAACAAAACATGCCCATGTGCATGAATGAAAACTTACAAATAGTAAATACAGTGATTTCAAAAACTGTTCCAATGTTTGGTAATTTTGTAGTGTACATAAAGTAGCAGTTGTAGGTGTGGGAATCCTGCTTAGTGTTGGTGGGATCATGTAATGTACTAACTCTTGGCTACCTGCTGACCTAATAATTATGTAATTTGGCACAGGGAATGCAGAGATACATTCATTTTAAAACAGGATATCATTGGAACAGTTTTTGAGCTTTTCATATGATCTATAGGATTTCAGTAAAATAAAGGAATATTTGTTATTATTTGATGCTACAAACAA
>JBBPMH010000809.1:0-15979 GCA_038090235.1 Pulveroboletus ravenelii
AACTTGGACTGCGCGTAGCTTGAGGGGGAGTGTCGGAATACACAAGCGTGCACACAGCCGTGGTCGGTCACTGAAACGTTCTGCCGGACACATTATAGTATGTACACGTGATTTCTTTGTTATATCACAGAACCCTTTATTTCTTTGATCCTTTTGTCTCCTTTGTACCTTTATGCCACTCCCTTTGTACGATAAGTGGCACGATTAGTATATTTAGCTGTCTTCGCAGCCTGCCACCTCAGTCCGTTTGTCCCGTGCAACGACTGAGGTGAGCATCTTTACAATGCAGATACATCACGTGTACTTATCATCTACCTAGCGTACTTACTCGCAGGTAATATATATAGTCCATTTGTCCCGCGCAACGACTGAGCGTGCTTACTCGCAGCCATTCCATTCCCGCGCCGCTCCTCGTAACCTTATACAGGTAGTAGCTGTCCATAGCTTTAATACAATATATTTTTCATTGTTTGTGAGGTCCGTCAACGCGTCCGTGGAGGGTCCGTGTTGATTGTGATGGATCCGTGTCGCTGCACTGAGCGGTTACCATATATGGTAAGTTGCGGCTCAACGTGTCCGCTCCGGCTTCAGTGTGCACGATCCATCTTCAGTAGGCCTCTACACCATCGCACTCGCATTTCGCGCTTGCGGATTGCTCCCCTTGGGTCCTGTACATCGTGTACAATCTATTCCAACACTCGGATCGGCCTGATTCAACCTTTATGTGGGCAGTCCAACCCAGTATGTACACCTTGTGGTTAACATCCCTAGGTCGCAATCTTCAGCTTCCCTCGTCGGCGCGGCTCGTTCGGATGGTCGGGAGGATGTCTGTGGTCAATAGATGGTGCTGTGGGTGGCTCAGGTATGTCTGCTTTGCAGTACTTGTCCTGCTTGCACTGACCTGCCTCCTCTGTAGCTAGCAGCCGCATCTTGACTCGTTTCGAGTCGCGGTGCATGCCACTCGGTGCGCCATCCATCTGGAACTCTCCCCTATCGCCTCCGACACTACTGCGGTCGTTTTCGCCACTCGAATTTGCCTCGAGTTCGCCCAGATCAATTTCCTTGGCTTTACCTCCCTCTGGCACTTTACATCAACATAGCAGCTTCGTTGCGACAAAGTGCTGGCTGCCATCGCTCATGGAGGTTCTCCCATCATCCTGAACACTGTCTAAAATGATTCCGGCGCGTTCCGACGCTTCCGGCTCGGTCTGTTCGCCCAACTCGCCCATATTGCCTGGATCGCACTCTGGGCTGGTATCTGGACATTGCGCTGTTGTTTGGTCGACGCGCTCATTCCTGCCACCTCTGGTACGTCCTATGTGCCTGTGGTGATCGCCTGATATGGCCGTTTTGCCGTCCGGCTTGTATGGTACGACTGGAGTCGCCTCAGGTGAGTTTTCTTCTCTCCTTCGCTCCAGCCGTTCATGCGGTCGTTCTAACACATTCCGCAGGTTCTTCGGCCTCTTCCTTCGCCACTCATCGTCCTCGCCCTCATCCGCTGTCATGCGCTCAGCTGGCGCTGCGTCTGGTGGCTTCCTTGGCAGGACTGGTGGCATGCCCTCTGGCACTGTGGGCCCTGCGCTTGTTGCGTGGGTGTTCACGGTGCTAGTGGCCTTTTCACTGGCCTGTTGGGTGCCATCTGGGTGCATATGGTCGATCTGCATGTTGCTGTCGTCGAGCTCGATGACTCGGCTCGTCCGACTCAATCTCTCCCCCTCGAGCTCGATGTGAGGGGTTTTGTCATGTGTGTTTTTGTCTGCGGACACCTCCGCTTTGACCTGTGCTCCGTGGCATACTGCCTCGTGCACTTCCTCATGCGCTGGGTCGGCCTGTACATGCTCTCGATCCCGTGCGCTATCCTCTGTGCTGTCGGTCTGTGACCTCAACGCTAGTGGTTGCAGTCGAGCCATGCTTGCCGCTCCATTCGTTTCGCTGGACGTTTTGTTCGCTGGTCAACACCATTCATCATCCGCTCCCTCAACTTTCTTCTTGACCTCTCCACCTGTCCTCTCCTTGAGCGGTGGGTCCTGTGGGTCGTGCGATACGCCTGCTGGCCTCGTGGGCTCGGCGCATTTCGCGTTTCGGGTTGTGATGTCAGCGGCTGCATCATGCGCCTGCTGACTGACTGTTGTTGGATGCTGGGGCTTGTCCAGACTGCTCGCTGGGGCTGTGAGGCTTATGCCGCTAGTCATACGGTCCATGGTCACTATGCCTGGTACTGTTGCTGCGGTCTTGCTCTCGTCGGTCCTCCGGCTTGTTGAGCTTCCGTCGGCTCTACCTCTCCAGCTCCTTCTGGACTCGTTCTCTAACTTCCTCGACTCATTACTGACATTCTTCGACTTGTCTGCAACGTTATTGCACTGCCATGACTTGTGGCCGACTTCGCCGTACTTTCAACAAGTACCATTGAACGGTCTTGGTGCTGGCATAGCCACGTGCACTGGCTCATTGTGTAGTACCGCTGTAGGCGTTGGTACTGTAGACTTAGTCGTTGTCGAAGATACCTCGAATAGACCTTGTAGAACCTTGTACATCTCGTGGGCAGACAATGCGACTCCGATATAACGATGTAGAATTGATGAAGTCGTCCGTACAATGAGGCATTGGGCCTCCGTGTCGTTACGCAGCCACTCCGCTTTCCTGTATGGATTCCAGCCGGTAGGCTTCACGTCCGTCCCGTCGAGTATGCCGAGTAAATTCTGTGCAGTCGCTGCCTGCACGAGCTTCTCGCGGTAGTCTTTCCAATTCCGTCCATCCGTAAGGTCCGGTACAACAATTTTCTTGCCGCTCTTGGATCGCGTTGAGTAAGGCATTTTTCTCGAGTTGTAAGAGTCCTTCGCTGAGAGTCTTTGTCTTTCTCTCGCGAGTCCAATGAGTGACTGTGATCAGCTACTGAGCACAGGCGGGGCTCATAACCTGTAGAATACTCAGTAAGTCACTATATATTAGTGTAAGTGTACTGTACCTGTAGAATACTCAGTAAGTCACTAAGTAGTCTAAGGTAACTACTGGTGCGATGTAAGGTATGCTTATATAAGCTAAATACCAAATAAGGAAATCTAACAGGTTGGTGAGTAGATGAGAAATCTGCCTGACAAACAGTTGGCAGGAGGCAGGGATGAGGGTCTGAGTGGAGCGCTCACTCAAATGTAGAGTGAAGACATGAGGAGATGAAACTAGGTGTATTGCCAAGTAGGTCTAAGCTAAGGATAGCGGTACCTATGAGGCAGGTTTATATACCTAGGGAAACCAAATGTAACATAACAAGAAGAAACAGGAAGTACACATTGCTGATGAAGTGACTGAGTAAGACAATGAATGGCAGAAGGGGAGTGATGAGTAAACTAGGAACACTAGCCCAATACGAGAGAATTGGACAAGGAGGGTAAGTCCATATGAATAAACAGGGTATAGGGCAAAAGATAAGACATAGGGGTCAGGGGTAAGAAGAAGAAAAGAAGAAAATGTAAGTGAGTCATAACAGTAGGAGCAGGTCAGAGATGTAGTATCCCTGCCAGCTGTCATAGCGAGTTTTGAAGGGTAGGTTCTCATTCTCATAGGCATAAGAGGTGGGGGGATATTCTGCTGTTCCAGAAACAACTCCAGACATTGATTATGAGAGTAGGAGAGGGGATCCTAATGATAAACACATTATCTGCTCACTACTAGGTCCTTCCAAAGAACTTCCTAGTGGGCATGACTGAATGTGGGAAAAAGGTTTCCTCCAGAGTTTCTTCAGCAATCTTCTTCTCACCAATTGAGGGGTAGACAGGTAAAGCCTGGTGTCATATAACACTTTACAGCTGTTTGCAAATCTATGTGGAAAATGCATTGAGGAAAGTTGCATGTCAGAGACAGCTGGGAAAGGACCCCAGGTGCAGCTGAGTGGGCACATGCAGTTGAGTAAGTGCAGTTGGTTTTGCGCTACATCGCCACCATGCCTAGGCCCTGTCATGCCATTTCTTCAGACATCAAAGCCCAGATCCCACTCTTGCACCATAAAAACCATAGCATCAAGGAGATCTGTTGCATATTGCATATCAAGAAGTCGCTCGTTTACAAAACCCTCTCTTTATACACAAGATATGGCACAGTAACCAACCCCTTCAGATATTCTCTTTTTACCAGGCGCCGGCGAGTTCTTAGCTCTGCAGATATTACTCTCATCTCCACCATCATCCAGCACCACGGCACCATCTACCTTGATGAGCTTCAGCACAAACTTTGGGCCAAGCATCACAAACATGCTATGCCCTCTACCCTTCTTTGAGCGCTCCAACATCTTTGCATCACCCGGAAGGTCGTTTCTTGCTCAGCTGCAGAATGGAATGAAGAGACACATGCGTTGTACATGAATCGCATTGCCGCTGAAGTACCAGATCCAAATATGCTCGTTTTTATTGACAAAGCTGCCAAAGATAAGCAAACATCTACCCGCTAACATGGGCGGTCATTGAGAGGTGTTCGCTGTGTGTCAAGAGGTGCTTTGTGCATGGAACAAGGTTTTCTATCATTCCCACTATCACTCTCAACAGCATTATCACATATGACATTGTTGAAGGACCGGTTGACAGTCAGCGCTTCCTGAGGTTTCTCGAAGAGCATGTGTACATATTTCTGTTCTACGTGGGTTTCACTGACTTATCTTTGGTGTAGATGCTTTTCACTAACCTGTATCCTGGTCCTCACAGTGTCCTTGTCATGGACAATTGCCGCATACATCACAGTGAGGAGGTCTGTGCACTTATTGAAGACATGTACCATATGTCATCAACACATCATTTTTCATATGCTAATGACCATTAGTTTGCAAGCTTATTTTCCTCCCTCCCTACTCCCCCAATTATAATCCGATTGAACAAGCGTTCTCCTCTATCAAGGCATTCTTTCAGCGCTACCCTGATGACTTCTCAATGACAATAATCGCTCGTGCTTGTCAAAACATCACCCTGGACAAGGCAGAAGGATACTTTAGGGCATCGGGTTATATTGTGTAATGCAGACTTCCTAGTGTTTGTTATAGAACATTGTTTTTTTGGTGCATACTAAGCATGATGGACTGATGGACTATTGTAACGCACACAAGAGAAGGACACAATGATGCTGCTGTATTTCAACCAGGTATTGCCAACAATATAGAGATTGTCCGACTACAAAAAGAAGCTACTCAACAAGTCCTCCTCATCCTCACAGACAATATATTCTCTCAGGACAGGGAGCCAGATGTTATGTTCTGCAGACTGATACCAAAGATCATAGTCCTTTGGCAAAGCATTGCCACCATTGGGTACCATTGGAGGTCCAGTGAAGTGGCAGCCACCACTGTCATGGTATCTCTTTTCGTAAGCGACCCTCTTTGGTGACGGATGGGTAGGTGACCTCAATCTGTCCATCAAACTCTGATTAGTATTGCTACACTTCCGTTTCACATCAGGACTGTTCCACCAGACCGTGCAACCCTTTTTCAGACAGATTATGTCACCAGTTGGAATACCTATCTCCTGAAGTGTCTTGTCATCAATTTCAGTAAGGATATTGGGACTGATGTGCTGTGCTGCAAGTTTCCGCTTATATGTAGTGGCATCACATACATGGAGATCTTCTTCAGCATGCTTGAGGAACTGTGAGAGCTGGGAAGGGGATGGAATTGGAGGTGAGACAGATTTTGTGACAGATTTTGGTGTTGTTGGAACCAGAACAGGACTTGGAGTAGACAGAGTCCTAGACTGTGAAAGTAGGCCAGAATTAGCTAATGTCTGAAGAAGAATGACTGATGTAAGCGCATTGACATCTGGCACAGGATTCAGTGTTGGCGGGGGCTGGGAAACGGTTTGAGCTTGTGACTTGCACATCAGGTGTAAAAGCGACGCCTTGTTGGTGGTATTGAATGATGGAATATTAGGCAGCATGTTCAGTGTTGCCTGCCCCTTCCTACAGGCTAATTAGATTTCTTTCTGCACAATGTTAGTATGGAGTACATACCAAAGCACGAGCCCAGTTGAGTACCATGGCTGGAGTGAGCAGGACAGCAGCGCCTGATAACCTGACATATGTAAGACCTTCGTCGTAGGCATTCTTGTACAGCTTTGCAAGCTTCATGCGCCATTGAGTGAGATGCACATCTAGGTCCAAAACCACTTGGGACAGGGTCTCATTTGAGATCATGTTAGAAATCAAACAAGATACTGTAAGCAAAAATAAATACCTCATTATCATCCAAAGAACCAGATTCTTCATCTCCAGCATTACCACCAGCTTGATCCAATGGTAGCTTCTCGATGTGCTTCATGTCAATGAGAATCTTTATCGTGCCAGGGTCGCTAGCAATGTCAGAAATCTTTTGTACCATTTGCTTGTAATCCAACTCATTGTCTACATCCATTGCCTCACTTGCACACTGGCTAAAAAAAAAATTGTGAGGCTGTGCAGCATGTCGCAAAAAAAGTGGGGAGTTGTACTTCTTTATCTTCGGCATGATGAACTTGAAAGAGAACCACTGCCTGCTAAAGACCTTGTATTGAGTTTTTCCATGCTTCTCAAAAATGCTCTCAAGGAATTCAACATAGTTGTTCTTATCAAGCGCGAAGAGCAGTTCCTTTGTTTTGATAGACTTCTCTCACTTCACAGCAGCCTGACTTTTTGATGACTGTTTGAGTGCAGAGTAGACTGTGAGAGCAACATTAAAGACATACTGCCTCTCTGAGAGTTGAGCGCCTGGTTGTCCAGATATGCCAGTAAAGTGGGTAGTATAGATTCTAGCAGTATGCTTATTCAACTGCACATACCCCGCTCAGCTGTGCCTGAGGTCCTTTCCTGGCTGTCTCCGACATGTGACTTTCCTTGATGTATTTTCCACATAGATTTGCAAACAGCTGTAACATAGAGTTTTATGATATGATGTCACAGGTGATCATATGAACCTGGGTGGTAGTGTGCTTTCCACCAAGAGCAACCTTATCCTTATTTATATGGCAGATGACTATGTATTCAAACTGATAACCATGTTATGTGATTGCCCATCAAGTGGAGCAAGTACTATGGATGTTCCTTAACCCTGGACCTAGGTGGCTCCTTTACAGAGAGCTAGGCTGTTTGAGAGAAACTAGCAGGAGCAAAGGCTTGACCAACTAGGCAAGTAAAAAGGAAGATAGATTTGGGAGATGCAAAGTATGCCTAGCAAAAAAGGAATATTCTTGGAATTATATCAAGGATGAACTTAAGTGAAGTGCTCAAGAACCCAAAAGTGAATGAATTCCAAGAATGCTGTACTACATACATCTGAGGGGTTTATATACCCATATGCTACCCTATACCCTGATATGGTGATTATGTGAAAGAGAACAGAGATTAATTAGAAGACTTCTATGAAATAGTAGAATGGAAGAGAAGAAGCGGAAATTAGATAGTGTGCATGTGAAGAGGGATAAGAGATAAGGTGAAAAGTGAAGAGTGAAAACAGTATCCTGACAACCCCAGTATTTGACCTAAGAAGGTGGCAAGTGCATCAGTGTAATTGCATAGACAGATAGAGCATGCAGCATACAAATTACTCACCCACAAGTACTCCCAAAACCATCCAGACACCACAGCAGGCAAAGCAGACATGTGAAGACTATCTAGATGCATCAAGGACATTGTAAGCAGCAGAGAAAGGGCCCCAGACAGGTTGGACTATGTGAATGCATCCAGAGCATTGATCAAGAAGAACTCAGGAGAGAACATGAAATTACCATCACCGCTGGCATGGGTGTTGGAGAATATAACATGACACATTTTGCAGAATTGAAGTTGAGAGAAAATATTATACAAAACATGAAGATAATACTTGAAATTTAAGTCAAACATTTTACTGCCTTCAAAACTTCGAATATAGGCTGCTTTTTGGATTAAACTTGAAGTTTTGTACAGTTTCAAGGCCAAACTTGAAATCCTGACTACAGCAAAATGTTGAGTTGGAACTTGGAGTTTTGCCTTTATATTTCCTACACCATTTAGACATGTACTGAATATTGATAACTGTGATATGTAAGTTGTTGTGTTCATCAAAATGGTATGTTCACACATCTTGTCTAGCTTGATGGGACTGATTTCTAACATCAACCTTCCTTCCTAGATGAAGACTTTGCTGCTTTCCTTCAGGTCTGCAAAGGAACTACATTCCTGTACAGAAATGTTTTCTCTGAAAATTCAAAATTGTTTCCACCAGTGACCATGCATCCCAACATGCAACCTGTACATCTTTACTACTGCAACTCTCTTGATTATGTGCTCTTTGCTAGTGAAATGGATCTTTCCCTGTACTGTGTATTCACCACCACTGAACAAATTGTACAACTGTATGCTACTTTTTTTCGCTGGGCTGCTTAGATTGCTGGCTAAGCTCTGTTTTTACATATACTACTCTCATGTAATTGCTTGCTGTTGTTGAAGAGCTTGGTCATTGTTTATCCCACTGGTGGGACAAATAACAAGGAATCACAATTCTTAGTGCTCTCAGTGCTCATCTCTGAACTCAGACCCCAGAACATGAATCCTATCTCTCTCTTGCTTGAAAATTCTCCCCTTGGATGTTTGCTTACTTTGAGAAGCTCTTCACCTGCTTTCACTGTCCAATGAAACCCAGCACCTCTTGCAATAACTTGATCTTGCTTTGCCCTCAAACAGTGCTTCCTTGGCTTCTCTCAACATACATTCAAAACCCCTCCTCTCTTGGGGACATCCAATATCTCAATTATCTGTGGAGGAGGCCCATCCGACTGTATGCATACTTCTCTCATGATTTTCTTGTCTGCTCACACTTGATTGTAATAGCACAAGTTAGAGATGACTGTCCTTGACACTTGAGGTTTTGACTGGGGGTTTTTGATCTTATTCTCAGTTTCTACATAGACATGCTATGACTTGGGCCATCAGAGATGGGATGCATGGATCCTGCTGATCAATTTCAATTCATAATTAGACATCATTCTGAGTTGCTAGTAAATATACTCGTTTTGTGCTTGAGCTTGATAGCATGTCTACTACACTTACAATTGGGGCCATAATAAAGGTCCAAAAGACCCAGTTTATGTTTCTTTCCTGACCCATTACTGACTCAATTGGGCTGACATGTTGAATTTCCAAGGACAGCAGGGGGTAAATCTGTCTCATTCCATCACAGTTGGTATTATAAGTACTGCTCACCAAATCATATGTATACTGCTACCCTTGGTCCATTCTGTCCTATCTCTATCTGATATGTGGCATTTTCAAACCCATGGCCACCCACCAGGAACCTGTAATGCAAGTCATATGCAGGTTATACCACTGCCATCACCCTTGTAGGTCTATTTATTGGGAAAACTCTGCCCTAATTGGATATCCACCTTTCCATATAAACATGGAAAGAGATCAGTTCCCATATGAATGCTCTTGAGCTCATAACTCCATCCAGAGATGTCTATCTATCCATTGTCTGCAGTGGGTTAGTCAAATTTCCAACCTCTGCTATTCCATGTTATATCTAATATCGCTCCCAACACTTGCCATTCCTTCAAGAGTATTGAAACATCACCAATACTTTTGATATTCAGCTAGTGGAAGAGGATGCTAGCCATGAGTTTTCCTTTGCTAATTGATTGATCATATTTTGACCCTGTTGCTTTCAGATACATCAATTAGCACAATAAGTGTAGGAACCTCAGAGAGCCAAGAGAGCCAAGAGAGCAGCACTAGACCCAACAGTGTGCTTTCTAATGATGGTAAGTTCTCTTTAATTACTTTGATTCCAACTAAGATGCTAAACTGTCTGGGGTTAACTCAGCTACAAAAATTTTGAGCATGCTGGAATCCTTCAAGAGTGAAATGAATGCTTGGTTGAATCACTTGAATGATCAGTTTGACACAATTGATGAGGAGGGGAAGACATTATGAAATGTGATAGAGATCATGGTTCGCCATGTAGCTGATTTGAGAAATGAGGTTAACCTATAGGACCATAGCTACTAGAAGCACTTGGAAATATTAGTAGTTATAGATGTATGCAAGTATTCCTAATACTTGTGCTAAACCACAGCACAGCCACTAGAAGTGCCTGAAAGCATCTATAGAAATGTGCAAGTATTTCTAATACTTGTGCTAAATCATGCACAGCCACTGGAAGTATCTGGAATCATATTTGTATATATAAACAATCAGAATAGATTGTGGCTATGCTGAAACCTATCTTCAACTACAACCATCATCTTCCTCTTTGGGAAAATAACCAAATAATACACAACAATGGTAAGCTACATACAAACAAAGCTTGCCTAAGTATTGCTAAAGTTATGCTTGACTTCAGACTCAAGTCAACATCAACACTATTATTTCTACTACTATGGTGAGTGATTGATCATATACATAAATATTCCAAATACTTATGCACACCCCCCCACCTTTGACTTCTAGGAGGCCCAAGTATGTGTGACACACAGATCTTTGTACAGAAATGTCTCACATCATATTTAGGAGACACAGAATATCCAGGTATGTTAACTTGTATATAAGTATTCTGAATACTTACACATACTCTATTTGTTGCTTTCAGGAGATTCAAGTCAACATCACCAAGGAGAGCCAAGGGATGGCTTAACATGCTGAAAGCACCATGCAGGTAATGTGATATTGTATATATGCATAAGTATTTCAAATACTTATGCATGCTCTATCTTTCACTTCCAGAAAACTGAAATTGAAGAGATTGTGCAGGTATATGTGTGTGTGTGTGTGTGTGCATGTGTAGTATTTCAAGTGCTTATATATACATGCTGTACTCTAGGAGATATATACAACATATTATCATGAGAAACTAAAGGAGGCAACACTCAGTTACACCCTTATAACCTTATGACATGGGGCATGGACCTCATATAGTTACCCAAACTATTAATTCTCACTCCATCAACCTAAAATATGCAAAAAACTTCAAGTAGTCTGTTATGCAGAAAGGACTGCAAAATAAAAAGGTAAAAAATACAATCTTGCTAGGAATAAAGCAAGACTGGGTGGTGGAGAGCTCTTTGCAACAGATGCACAAGGGTCTTTACATGAATGAGGTCCAATAGACAAAGATATCATTTCAAAAAAAAGAGGAGGCCATTCTTTATAATGGAAATCACCAATATAACTATATAAAGATGAAAGATCCTTCTTGTCACCTTTATCACAAGTTTATGGTCACAAAAGAGAATTTCATGAAAGCATCCAATTGTGCAATGGGATCATTGGGCTCATTGATCATGTCTGGGCTCTTTACAAAGACATCACCCAACATGCCCCCATTATTGGCAAGCTTGAGTGTGTCATCAACAACCTCACCAATGATACCCACAGCTACTGTTTCCTCAAAGAGTCCCCCTTCTATGAAAACCAACTGAAGATGTTCAAGTATCTTGTTGCCATATATGACCTCACTTGCCTCAATTATGCCAGCACTCTTTGCTAGAACATCCCTGAGGTCAAAATGTTCCTTAAAAAATGTGAGCAAATATGGGACTCTCTCATCCTAACTGTCTACTCCCCTGACCAGACTGGTCTGGTGTTTTTCTTCCCATAGCCATTCTTTTTTTCCTATGGATGCATTGTTCCCATCTTGTTCATTCCTTTTTTCCCCATCACATGATCATGGTTTTCAACCTCATGATCAGTCATGTGTTTTTTTTTATTTTTTAAAGTCCATCCTTTTTAGTTCCATTGGGTATGGTTTTCAGGGTTTTCAGGGTTTTCAGGGGGAGAAATTCAGGGAAATGGGGAAAAGCTAGCCATGGAACATCCAAGAACATAAAAAAGGGACTGAACAGAAGCAGAGAGATGAGGCTAGAGCTAGGAAGACATACATTGTTCCTTCCCCTTCCCCTCCCCCCCCCCCCTCCTAATATGTCTTATCAGTGCTTCAGCTGTTTTCTCACTTTTGACAATAAAAACTTATGTGCCAGTCACAGAAGAAAATGTATTCCCACAGCCTCCTTTGTGGCTGCCCATACTGGCCAGGCAATCACCCTTCAATGTAACCAGTAGGGGGTCTTTCTTTGCTATTGCTCAGAGCCCACCTGTTCCCATCCAAGTGGGTTTGTCACAATGGATGGCCTATATAAGCATATGAGAAAGCAACAATCTCCTTGGCTAGGCCCCAAGGGAAAACAACAACAATAACAAGTAAGTGAAAAGCCTCCCCCTTCTTTTCTTTTTCTTCCATTGATTGAAATAGCTGGAACAGGAGGCTGGTGGGATGCCAGAGGTTGACCAAACCATGGAATCTCCAACCTTTCTTCCTGATATTGCCATGCAATCCCAACCCATGTCAGAAATAGACCAGAGGGAACCAGGTCTGGGTCTCACCCAACCAGATCCCATCCAGGGTCAAGATGTTTCCATTCTGGGTGTTACTCTTTACCCTTTTTCATTGGTTGTCTATTTTTTTTTCTAACTGGAAAGAAATGAATTAGTCTGAGACAGAGGGGGGAAATTCAAGCCTTACTCAACCAGATCCTACCCCAAGTCTGGAAGTCCCTATGGTGGGTGTTTAAATATGGAGGAGAAATGAATTTAGTCCTGAAAGATAGATCAGATAGATCCAGGCTCTACCTTGATGACAAGTGCCAACCCAGAGAATCTAACTCTGAGCAGGGAAACTCCAGCCCCTTCAACCAGGCCCACCTCCCCTGATTCATCTGTGGATATCCTTTCTCATCCCTATCTAAACAGACTTTGTCTGTTCACAAACAGGGAATTTCAGTTCCTGGTTTGTCATATTTATCAGGAGGGCATTCAGACCATTGAGACCTTGCATGTAAATACCAGCTACTGATTGTGTTCAACAAAACTCTGTTCCTTAGTGCACTTCAGGAGTTAAACCTGGATCCTGTTGCTAAGCTTCCTAAAAATATCTCAGATCCCAGGTGTCCCTTACCTGGTCTTGGAATCATTCAAGATACCTGTGCTTGTGGCCACCCTGGCTGTTCTGCCATTTTGGCCAATGATCACTCAATGCATAGTCATCACTACAAGCAACATCATGGCCTACCTCTGCCATTCAATTTCCAAGCTTGTAGCACACAGTGCTTGAAAGCACAGGGTGTGGGCACACACCACCAACTCTGGGAGATCACCACTGTAGAGGACTCTGACCATAGAACCCAAAGGTCTTCAATGCTTTTAAGTCAGCTGAAAGCAGACTTGGAGGAAGAACTGAAAATCTCCCAAGCCTGCTTTGAGGTTTCTAGGGATCCATGCCTGGTCAGCCCATGGCTACTGTTCACTAGATGGCCCACCTATGTGGATAGCCTTCAACTGTCCAATGAAGCTCTATGCAGACTGGTCTCTTGCCCACAACCAGGAGAGCTAGGATATCTTAACTGTCAAATGCAGTGAGCACATACTTTCAAGAGGTGGTTGCCCTCATAGACACTACAGATGAATTGGTTCTGAAGCACCTGAATTCACCTGATCCTGCCTCTAAGTGAGTAAATAGAACAGGAAGGTGATTAGAGAACATAACTGAACCCCCCCCCCCCTCTCTAGAGGTATTTCCAATACCCCTTTCCACAAACATCTCTTGGAAGCAACAATGAAACAATATATGGTTCCAATAGTACAACTTCTTATAATGGTTTTGGAAATAAAAGATGTGTGGAAAGCACTGTTGATATCAGGCTCTGGCCATTTTCCAAATGTTCCCATATGCTTACCATGCTAACATGAACTCCCTTCATTCCAGATGAGAATGCTAATCCCAAGAATGATCATTGGCATCTAACACATCTTCATGATATACTGACTTCCCTGGAGGAGGGGGAGGGGGAGGAGAATAAGGATGAGAGCCAGAATCAGGTCCTGAACAACAGCCTCATAAAACAAATTCACCTGGTTCTCCTGCATATATGGACCACCTCATAGAAGAAAAGAGGAGAAGTTGTTATCACAGACCCCACAGAAGCCTGCCTTGCCCTGCTGACCTTGAATCAAGATGGTTCATTCAAATAACCAGCCCATGTTACCTTGATCATTGCCAAATTGGAATATTGCCTATGCCTGACTTTCTTGAGAGAAATCAATAACTGAGCCCCTGGTGAAATCAATGTCAGCTCTGTATGCAATGATCTTCAGCCTTGGTTTACAGAGAAAACTTACTCAACCTTTGCTTGCCTTTGCTTGCTCTAATATGTGGCTTCCTCTATCATGTATGATACTATGGCTCTTTCTTGTGTCTTGTGGACAGATACCAAGACATGGCAGATGATGGTCTACAAAGGCCATCCCATTGCATTCTCAAATCTTTGCAAAATTTTTAGGGACACTGAGAAAAGCTTAGTTACTATCTGGGAAAATGACATGCTCCTAGGGCTCCCTCTAAGAATAGAGTACTCCCAAGAGTATATTGTGGACAATCTCACCAATAAGGAAGTTGGCTACACATTCCTCTTAGATCCCAGGAACAAATCCTTCTAGAACCTCATTCAACTGGTAGAGGCAATAGTGGAAGGGAAATGCAGCTTCAAATATTTCCTTCTACATTATCCAGATGGAAGTCTGGTCTGAAACCAGGCTGCCCTGCATTGATGGTTGAGAAGCTATGCTGATCTTCAGAGATTGCTTCTACTGAGAGCAGAGATGCTCAGTGGGTCTCCCAGTAGGGGCACAGAGCTCACCACCATGCTGTTGCAAAGCATGCAAACACACTCAACCCAAAACCTGGTTATTCTTGATTGTCATGTTTCCCTGCTTTGCCAATATAATAAAACTTCAGCTCTTACTGGCAGAGAAAAACTCATACCCCATGGGCTTGATGCCTTGACTAGCAACATCCTCATACAAGATCTCATCCTTGCTCACTCCTTTGCACAGATTCCAGCCAAGACCTGTTTTCAAGATCAAGGCATCAATCTCCTCTATTATGATCACCTGTTTATAAACTTTGACAGGCTGTTCACCTCTGACAATCTGTTATCTGTCATGACCAGATTCAGTCAGCCTCACCTTCATTTTCCCCTTACTATCAACCCTTGGCATTATATCCACAATGCTTGGAAGTGCAAGTTTAAATGCTCTGTGATGGATTTCATGGAAAAGAACATGGAGGAAAAGAATGTGAATGCCTTACAAGCTGGTCATTTGAGGGCAATGGAGAACAGGATTTATGGCTTGAGCACCCAAAGTCTGGCAGGCATAGAGGAGGATGTCCTGCCCATGTTTCTACAGGCCAGCAGTTCTTGGCAGAGGCACTGTCATGTCATGCCTGGGGGAGCCTGTCTCTCATATGCCCAAGCTAGATCTTCAAACTTTTTAGCAGAGGATCTCCTCACTCCTCTAACTGGTTACTGATTGACGTTACTAATCAGCCATTGGGCTAGCTCCCACTCACAGCGATCCTTGAATGGAGAATATATACTTCCTCCCATGCTTTCTTGAAGCGCCTTCATTTTTTCAAAGGTCGTCTCTCCCTTGCCTATGACATTGGCCACAGGTCCTTCATCATACTTGCACATATAATGTGAGTACTTATTGCCTGCGTCTTCCTCATCGTCCATGTCCTCAATTTCAACTGCAGGCCTCCTGGGAGCACTTTCATCAACTTCATTACCATCGTCTATTTCGTCAATCTTGACTGCAGGCCACCTGTGAGGGGTATTTTCATTGGCTTCTGGATTTACTGTGGCCACCATTTCATTGTGTCTCACCCTGGTAAGCTGGGCTTCCCATTGCACCCGGCATAGCGGTAAGTGAGAAATGTGCTGTTGCACTCCACTTCACATTGGAAACCCCAGACTGCAATGGCTGCACCTGTGCTGCGATTTTCTAGCACAAAGCATGACGAAGGAAGGTAAGACAAAATCTAGGATGTCATCCACCTCACATTGAACTCTTGGATCAGCTAGCTTTTCGCTTCCAGCACCTCACCCTGACTACACTGGATCAACCAACTTTAATTTCCAAAGCCTCTCTATTCCATCATTGTAACTCT
>JBBPMH010000810.1:0-15978 GCA_038090235.1 Pulveroboletus ravenelii
AGAGGATTCGGAGCATTCCCAGAGTCAGGGGGGGGTACATTGTGAGAGGGGCAAGAGGGGGCATCGGAGGTAGACATGTGGCAGACTATGTGGGAGATGGAATGGGGGAAGAACTTTGGGTGGAGGCATTTATATGCCCTCAGGACGAGTGGGGCATTGCTCATTTCCGACTCAGAGACCCACGAGTCTTCTTCTGCTGAGTAGCCTTTCCATCGGACGAGGTATTGCCAATGGGACTGGGCTCCACAATGACATACAATCTTCTCAACTTCGTATTCTTCTTCTCCTTCTATTAGATCTAGTGGTGGAGCAGGGAAGTTCCGTCTGTATATGTTGTTTTCATGATAGGACGATAAGAGAGAAGCATGGAACATGGGGTGGATTTTCCACATGGGGGGAAGTCGGAGTTCATAGAAGATAGGTGATAAGACTTTTGTGATAATAAAGGGTCCTTCTCATTTCGGGGTGAATTTAGGACTGGTAAGGGAATGTTTTAAGTTCCGGGCTTCTAGCCATACCTTATCTCCTCATTTCCATGGGTTGAAGCCTCGTGTGTTCCTGGATTCCATTACTTGGCAGGCTAGCTCGTGTGCTGCCAAGGCTTCATTTCTCATGTGCGATAAGACTTTGAGTTTTGATTCAATAGCAGGGAGGTTTGTTTTTGCGATGATTGTGGGGAGAGGTTTCAGTTCATATCCCATCATGAGATAGAACAGGGATTGGCCAGTGACAGAGTGGGGGCAGTGATTGTGGGCAAATTCCGCCATTGGGATATGTTCTGCCCAGCTGGTCGGGTTGTCATAGCAGAAGATTCGCAGGTAGGTTTCAACTTCTTGGTTAACCCGTTTGGTTTCTCCATTAGTTTGGGGGTGGTAGGCGGTGGAGAGGGCAAGGGAGTATCCAAGGAGAGATGCCAAAGATTTGGCAAATTCTGAGGCAAATTGAGGGCCTTGGTCGGATATGATTCTGTCATAAAGTCCGAATCTGGTGTATACTTTGTGGAAAAAGAGGTGGGCAATTCCTTCGGCAGTGATGGATTTCTTAGTTGGGCACAAAATCACCCCCTTAGTAAGCCCATGGTCAACCACGACCAGCAAACTATCAAACCTGCTGGACAGGGGAAGGTCTGTGATTAGATCACAGGACAGTTGTTGGAAGGGGCGGGTACAGGAAGAGGAGATAGGGGTCAAGGGAGTGACCATGGGATGCATATTGACCTTGTTCTGTTGGCAGAGGGCACAACCCTGGACATAGTTTCGGACAAAGGAGGCCAGACCGGGCCACCAGAAGTCGCGAGAAACAGGTTGTCGGGTTTTGAGAAAGCCAGGGTGACCGGCGGAGGGGTGGTCATGGCAGGCAGACACAGCGGCATGTCGGTGGGAGTCAGGTAGATAGACGCAGCCTTGGTAAGTGAGAATGCTGGCCTCAAACTTCCAGTCCGAAAGGCGGGAGTGGAATTGCGAAGGAACAGTGCTCTCAAGGGCGTGGAGTGCGTCAAGCACAAGGGGGTCAGCGACGGACGAGGCAACTACTTTCGCAGAGAGGTCCGTGTCGATGATGTTTATAAAAAGATCGGCCAGGAGGAGGGTGATGTTGATGTTGTCATCATCATCACCGTTGGTGTGGTCGGGTCGACGAGAGAGAGCATTGGGAGCTGCGAGGGAAGAGCCTGGCATGTGGGTGAATTTAAGATCGAAGTCAGCCAGGTCAAGGAGCCAGCGAGCTTGCCGGCGGTTGAGTTTGTGTGGTTCTCGGAAGTAGATGAGATTTTTGTGATCAGTTAGGATGTCGATGGGGAATGTGGAGCCGTGAAGGTGGTGGTGCCAGACTTTGAGGGCCTGGATGACGGCGAGGAGTTCTCGATCATAGATGTCATAGTTTCATTCAGTGGGGGAAAGGGATTGGGAGAGGTAAGCACAAGGTTTAAGGTTGCCGTTGCTATCTGGTTGGAGGAGAATTCCACCAGTTGCCCATTTGGAGGTGTCAGTTGAGATGGCGAAGAGTCGGGTGGGGTCAGGTAACTGGAGGACTGGTTCAGTGAGAAAGGTGTCCTTCAAGGCTTTGAAGGCTGTTTCACATGGTGTTGACCAGTCCCAAGGGTGATCCTTCTTTGTAAGGTCAAAAAGGGGTCGAGTGACAGTAGAGTAATCAGGGATGAATCGTCGGTAGAAGTTGGCAAAACTGAGGAATGATCGGACATCTTTAACCTTGGTGGGTGTAGGCCAATCTGTGATTCCTGCTAATTTTATGGGATCCATGGCAAGTTCGCCAGGTTTGACTACCATGCCGAGGTATTCCACGTGTTTTGCAGCAAACTCGCATTTTTCTAATTTAAGGTGGAGGTCAAGCTCCTCCATGCGTTTTAGAACATGGCAAGTTCGTTCAATGTGGGTCTTTTCATTGGGGGAGAAGATGAGGAGGTCATCCATATAAATGACAAGCCATCCTTCCGTGATGAGGTCGTGGAACGAGTCATACATGAATTGCTGAAAGGTGGCGGAAGAGTTGGTGAGACCGAAAAACATCACAGTGGGTTCGAAGAGTCCTTTATGTGTGACAAAGGCTGCTTTCCAGCAGTCTGACTCCTTGATACAAACATTGTTATAACCCCACCGAACGTCAAATTTTGTGAACACATTGGCCCCTTATAAACGATCTACGAGGTCAGAGATGAGGGGAAGGGGGTAAGTGTCATGGACAGTATGTTGGTTCAGGTACTGGTAGTCCTGACAGGGACGGAGTTTCCCATCTTTCTTTTTAATGAAGAAAAAGGGGGAAGACTGAGGGGATTTCGATGGGCGGATTTTCCCGGATTGAAGGTTTTCTTCGAGGAAGTCTTCTGTGGCTTTCTTTTCTTCTTCGGTGAGGGAGTAGAGTTTGGCAGGTCTTGGCTTGAATGTCTCATCTAGTTCAATGGGATGGTCATAGGGTCAGGTTGGAGAAACATGGTCGGCTGATTCCTTGGCGAACACAGAGGTGAAGTTGGCGAATTCAGGGGGGAGGACAGTGGTTTTCTTTTTGGGGAGTGCATAGATGGCAAGGTCCATAGCGGTAGTGAGTTTTCTAACCATTTCTGCTTCTTCCCAGTTTTTCCATTCAGAGTGAGTGGGAAATCTCCCTCCTTTATCGTAGTTAAGGTAGACATAAAGATCTTCATCCCATTTCTCGTCGGTATTGATGTGGCGAATTCAATGGGAGTTGGGACAGGGTGTGTGTTGGACGGCATGTTCCATTAGCCATTTATCTAGTGTAGGGTTGTTCGATCCCTGGGGGGAACCTTGTGATCTGTTTTCTGGTAGGGATTCGGAGATGGGGAGGGTCAGGGTGTACGTTGGCCAATCAATGGTGGGTTGGCCATTTTTAGCCAAGTCATCCCCAGTATGACCAGGGTTTCTCCAAGATGGATCACGCTGAACTTCTCAGAGTATCGGAGGTCGGCCAAGCTAAAGTCTATAGTGATGGTGAATTTTATTTCTCTGCAGCTGTTGGGCGTTGAATTGGCATTTCATACTGGGATAGGTTGGGGAAGTCAGGTCATGGGGAGCTGGTGTTTCTTGGCGAATTCCCAGTCAATGCAGGAGCAACTTGCTCCCGAGTCAAGGACAGCATGGGTTCTAACATCTTTCGCTCTAGGTGCAAGGGTGATAGGGAGGATGATTGCCTTTGATTTCCTTGCTACTAGTACATGAGAGTTAGGAGAAGTTTGCGTTAGGGAAACTTCTCCTTTTAAAAAGACGAATCCCAGCTTCCAAATGTTACTCTTTTCACATTCTCCCCTTTTTCCTCTTCTTCGTCTTCGATTTCTTGACGTTTAAGGAGGTCCTCGGTTTTTACTCTCTTTACCTGCCGAGGTTGGGGGGGGTTCTTGTTGTTAGAGAACATTGGGCATTTGTTGGACATATGTCCTGGTTGGCGGCAGCGGAAGCAAAGTTTCTTTTCGAAGCATTGTTTCCTTTCAGCAGGGGTTAACTTGCCTACTCAGATAATGTCTACGTCCATGGTGTCCAGGTCTTGGGTGGTGGCGGTTGCTTTTCCCTGAGCCTGGGAGAAGTAGGCGCATTTGGTTCAGCTTCTATGGTTGAACGCTTCAGCTCGCTCCCAGTGGGTGACAAAGTGTACTGCTTTGGTGTACCAAGATTCTATTTTCTCCGGGATGAAGTCCATGGCGAAAATTTGTTGTTGGACAGTCTCTGGGAGTCCTTCCACAAAGAAGGAGATAAGGATGTCTTCTTCAGTTACTCCGCTGATGGCTACTTGGTTTTTGAACTCTGTGATGTAAGCGTTGAGATCTTCAGTTTTCTGAACTCTGGTACGCGCCAGCCAATGGATGGCTTGGGCTTTGGTGTCCTCATGTTCAAATGTAGCTTTAAATTCAACTACAAATTCAACCCAGGTTCTGAATTTTCCGTTGGCTAGGACTTTGGTTCGGAATGTGTTTGCCCAAGTTGAGGCTGATCCTTTGGTTATGAAGGAGAGGGCGAAGGCAATTCACTTATCATCATTGTTATAGATCTCCTTGTTGATCATAAGGTAGATATTGATGGAGTTGAGCCATGAGATTGCTTTGGCATAGGTTCCATCAAAGTTGTCAGGTTTAGAGATGCATAGTTCGGTAGGTTTGTTTGACATGGGGATGGGGGACGAGAGAACAGAGGTGGGGTTGGTGGTCTGCAAGGTGGTTGGTTTCGTCTGGCACGCCACTCGTCTCTTTGTCAACATAGTTCCTCAGTTTCTAGGTGAGGATAGACTGGTCATCGGGTAGTTGGGGTTGGGGATGGGGGAGTTGGTTCTCTGGGAAGGGAGAATCCTGCTAAAAGATGTTGGGCAAGTTCAATGTCCCCCTGTTATTCAGTGACGGAGGAGATGGGTATATCAGGGGATGGCGAGCGTTGTTCTTCACTTGGTTGTGGGTCAGGGTCGGAGTCGTCAGTATCTCTGGTAGTTTCCCAGGCCAGTCTGAGAAGGTTGTCAAAGAACGAGGTTTGACGAGGTTGGGGTGCTCATGGCGACTGAGGCTGTTGCGACGACGAGGGGCATTGGGGCAGGCAGTTTGAAGAAATGTTGGCGGCTTAGGTGGTGCTAGCTGCGACTTGTAGAACTTAGACCTTTTGTTATGCTTGATCCCAAAGGGTCGAAGCACGGACTCAGCTGAAGGTCAAGGACGAGGATTGTTGTCAGCGAACGGCTGCAATGAGATGAGGACGAAGAGTGTAGCCTGCAAATGGCAGGGTCAAGGGTCTTGTCAACTTAGTAGTTGATAGCCTAAGGTCGAGGGATCTTGCCTAGCAACTAGCTAGCAAGGGGACGATGGTAAGAGCAGAGCACTCAGTTGAGTGCAGAGTGAAGGCACACAGAGGAAGCAAGTAAATTGCTGAGTAGGTCTAAGTTAGGGAAAACAAGTAGACCTACGATCAAGGCTTATGTAGTACGTTTGGAAGGTAACAAGGTGAAACAGGAACAATGAAAGAGAAACATAGATCGGTAATTGTAAGTGTAAGACAGCGAATAGCAGTTAGGACTCAGTGACTAAGTGTGGAGCTACAAGTCCAATACGAGAGAATCACACGAGGAGAGTAAAGTTCAATGACAAATAATGGAAACAAGTGAAGATAACAGTGAAACGTAACAGTTTGTATCAGTAGCTGCTGAACTTGGGATTAAGGCAAGAATGGAGCATTGATTGTCTGAATTCAATCTATAAACTTATGGGAGAACGTCACAGTCTGAATTTCTTCCAACACTTATTTCAACTATTTCAACTCTCTCAACTCTCTCAACTCTCTCAACTCTCTTGCCTCTTTCACTTCTCTCACTCTACTTGCGTATTTTGCTTAGTTATGTTTCTTGCCTTTCTTGCCCTCTTTCCATGTGCTTTTCTCACCTGTCCCTTGCCTTCAGTAGTTGACACTGTATGCTTATGTAACATTGCTTATGTAATACAATCATCACACCTCAGATATCATGCCTCAAATATTGTATTCATCAGATAACTGTGTCTGCCCTCCACCCTTTTATCCCCTCTGCATTCTCTTACCTGGTGAGCTTATCTATGCTTTCACACTCTCATTTCAGCCCTAATTTCCTTCATTTCAAGCCATCCTCCCATCCTCTATTTCATATACTGATTCACTGAGAGATAGTCTGAGGATTAGGCATCTATATCCTTGCCTTGCTCTTCGAGGGGTGATTTGGCAGTGAAAACCTTTTCTTGAAAGAAGTGTGGTCAAGTCCCTACTACCTGGCTTCACAGATTCAACTCTGTGTGTCTGCTGGTTGCTAAGGCCTTTGGGCTGGGACCTCTGATTGCATTACAGGATAGAGATGTTTTTTGTCTCAGGTGTTTTCACCTTTAGTGCTGTCATTTTACTTCAAGGTTGGTTACCTGGGGTGGTTTGGTTACTACTTCTGGGTGATGAGAGGATCCCTAAGAGAGGCAAGGTGATTGGTGTGCATCCTTGACTATCTTTCTAAATATTTCAGCTTTCCAATCTTTGGGACTTTCTGGACTTTTGAAATTCCTTGGACTCTGTAAACCTCTTTGGACCTCTCTGGACCTTCTAGACCCTGGAGTTCTTCTTGCCAGAAATGTAAGCAAGATTTATGTTTTTTTTTTTTTTTTCAATAACATATATGTTTAGATTCTGACAATATGTAAAGTGTAGAAAGAGTATAGTTGAGAAGTGTTGAGAGTGTAATGGGAAAGTATAGGAAATGTAGGAAGTGTGGAATAGAGAAGTGTAGGAAGTGTAGGAAAAGTGTAATAAGGAGGTGTAAAGAGTGTAAGAGTGTAGGAAAAGAGTAAATAGTAATAAGAAAGTGTAGGGAGTATGATAACAAAGGAAGGTAATAAAAAGTGAAGTAAGTTGAGAAATGAAAGTAAATAAAGTAAGGGAAAAGGAAGAAGTTGAGGCTGTTTTGCAAGAAGAAATATGGAAAGAAAAGTGTAGACAGGAATGCAAAAAAAGATACATATTGTCGGAGTCCATGGTCTCCTACAGTTGCAAACCCTGTTCTAGCCTTTTTGTTAATACAAGTAAATGGCTCCTATGATGTTTATGCTTCTCTGGCTAGAGTTTCTGAAGAACAAGGATTGCTGTAGACTTCTATAGGACAGGCTGGGCAACAATTTGTCTAGAGAAAAAATCAAGAAAGGTGAAAAATATAACATTTTCTTTCTAGAAGGTAGAAATAAGTTTTATAGTGACAATAAGCAAATAAATATGGAATAGTGGGTGTTATATATGCTGTCTGACACTCATTTACATAAAGGTGACATAATAGAACAATTTCCAGATGTATATAATCATGTTATGATATTCTAGGATCCAATATATGTAACTCAGATAAAAAGTCAAAAAACTGTCCGAATGAGTCATGGTTTTGAAATAGCTCCCATTTCATCAGATCTTATCCAAATCTCTTAAATATTGGACCAATAGAATGCCAAGAGTTAGTACTCTATTTGGTATACTCACATAATAGGGTTAGGGTTAGTATTTCTCACAGGACATTGCACTTAGTGCAAAATATGCAAATATCCAGATAGTTTTTTGAGCCACTGTACATTGTTTTCTTGATGTTCCACTGCTTAGAATTGAGTGTCCCTTTATAGGGCCTCATTTTACCATGGCTACTAAGTCCAGGAAATGCCCAGACTATAAAGAATGTGTATTGAGATCTAGAATCTCAAGAAACTCTCTTCCCATTAGTCACTCTCACTGTCTGAATTGCACTCATTGTCATTGTCATTGTCCTTGCTATCATCCTCATTGTCATCTGTCTCTGTCCAGGTCCTCATTCTTGACCCCTCATTTGAATCTGGCCCTTGTTTTTGGCCTTCTGTTAGTACTTGACCCTCATTCTTGGTCAGGCTGTTCTATTTTTATCCTTGTCATTGTCATTGTCATCATTCTGGGTCCTTGTCCTTGACCCATTATTATTATCCAGCCCTCATCCTTGGCCTCATCTATTGATATACAGTCCTTGTCCTTGACTGGATTGTCTGTTTTCACTGCTTATCATCATCTGGATTGTTTCCTACCACTTTGTGTACCAGGGTAAGTTGTAGCTAATTTGTCCTTACACTAACCCTACACAGAACCCCTTGGGATGAGGAAACTTGCCCCCACATATCACATCCCCACCCTTTCTAACTACTTTACAATGTATATATCTGAAGAGAACCATTTAGGTTAGTTATGAGCCTACCTAGGGTGGCCTAGGGTAAATTTAAACCCAAACCTAGGGTTTATTTAAATCCATTTTCTTTATTTACTTATACTATATGCTATTGCTAGGTACTTCTATCAATATATGGATATAAATATCTTATTATATCTTGACTAGACTCTTTACATTACATGTATAGCATGTGATCATGTGACTGTGTGGCATGCACACAACTGTTCTTCCAGGATGGACACTATGCATGAGACATTTGAATCTCATGTGACTGTGTAACATGCACACACAGTCACTTGATCACATGCCATATGCACTGTGTCTGTCCCAAAAGGACAGTATATGCATGTCACACAGTCATATGAGATTCAAATGTCTCATGCATAGTGTCTGTCCCAGAGGACAGTTATGTGCTCCATATGGTGATGCAACTTTGATCCATGGCATCAAAAACAAACAGATATATGTACTTCAGATTGATGAATTATTATTAAAAAAATGTAAATACGTTAGTATAATATATCATTTTGACATGTTCATGCCATGGGAGTCTGATCACACATGTTATTTTGTTGGCTGTGAATGTTGCAGGGCTTTTACAGATCATAGCATTTTTTTGAGTTGTGCTTGACAGTGTCAGGGTCTGCTGCTAACTCTGATAGGAGAGTACATAAAGGGGGTACTGGGTGGAGGTCTGAGATCTGAGGTCTTTGGCTTCAGCAACTCAGGGTGGAGCACTGTGCCCTGGTAATCCTGGGTTCTTGTATTTCAGAGGTCAGGCAGAGGGGGGTCAAAGAGACAGAGACAGAATCTGTTAGATGGGAGAGAGGACAGAGAAGAGGAGGTTGCAGAGGAGAGAAGTAAAATGAAAGACTTTAATATTTGAACTGAGGAGTAAGTTCTAAGCAGATTGGAATTATATATATAAGGTCAGAGGTGGTACAGTATGTATGAGCACATGGTAATGGAGGTGGTACAGTATGTACAAGCACATGGTAATGGAGGTGGAACAAAGGGTCAGAACAATAAACGAAGAATGGAGAACTAAGCAAAAATGTGGCATAGACAGAAAATGGAGAGACGGAGAATGGAACCAGTTACCAGTTTAGGAACAACCAGCACTACAGTCAGAGTGGAGTTGGAGCTATAGTACAGAGTGTCAGAATGAAGAGGAAAACTATCTAAGTACAAAATGGAGTAAGCAGAATTGTCATAGTTATGATAGACAGCTCAGTTATCAATAAGAATTGAAATTCTCACATATGAGTATGTGGCACCATTACATGACATGCTTTCATTGACATTCTATCAGATTGCACTGGAATTGTGAATGTAATATAGTACAGTATAACTTAATCTAGCATACAGCATGGGCATCCATCTGGGAGTGACATTCTACTACTCAGATTGATTGATCAATCAATTATTATTCATTCAGTGTTTAAATACATCTGCTCTGTAGCAATCTGTCAATGAGTCAATGCCCAGTCAACTGTTTTTCATTGCACTCCTGGTGCTAGGAAATACAGAGGGCCTTCCATGGTCCACACCCATCTGGCAAAGCTTAACAAATATTTACAGCTGTCCTCAGGAAAAACATGATGACAATGACAATAAAGATCAGGCACCAAATGTTTCTGAATGGTCAGTCAAAGCATTCACACAAAATCTATGATTGAAATCAGAGGAGCAACAAACCAGGTATGGTAGAGTCAAGTGTGCAGACAATGATTCAGAGGAATGTAAGACTTGGAAGGAATGGGTGGCATTATCAGTCATGAAATGAAATATCAACTACATGGTCAACAAGGTACTTACTCAGGCTAGGAAGAATCCATATGAGGCAATACACCATTTGGGTACCCAGAAAGTGAGTAACCATTTTGTATGCAATTCAATGATCTCATTGTTCATGACATGATGTGTAGCTTCCTACTGTTGACAAAGCATCTCTGTTGGAAAGTTAGGTTGATCTCACTTACAAGCTTTTTGGTGAGGATACCTATGCTGGAGATAATTTTTTGAAGTCACCAATCTACAAGTTTGTTGACATGATCTTGATTTGGACATGGGACCACTGAAGAACACTAATCCTATCTGTGGGGTGCAGGATGAGTGGTAAATGGGTCTAGGGGTGTAGTGCACTCGACCCTAAAGGGACTTGGAAAAGGGGAGGTGAGAACATGAGGCCTCTGAACTACTAATACCTGTATTCCAGTAGTCTGGGTGGACTAGCAGAGTGACAAGCAATAGGATGGTGCAGTGAATGGTAGAGAACAGTGATGGTGATGGTAAACAGTGGGTGGTGAGTGGTCAGTCAAATGGTAGACAGTTATTGTGAGCCAAGAGGGAGCTGTCCTATTCAGGACAAGGTACAATTCTTATAGTCCAGGCATTCCTGGGACTTTGTAAGGTATAGCAGAATGACTAAATAGTCCAGGATGTCAGTGATAGTAACAGAAGCATAGTCCATGTCATCAAGGAACACATGAATTTGGTGAAATGGTGGAGATAAAAGATGAATAGTCAAAAGGAAAACATAAAAGGTATCTGAGAGTAACAAAATGTCACTGCCAATGCAGCACAAGGTACTGCCTGGGGTCTGGTAATAGTCTGGTGTAGAGCACAGTGTGCCTCTAATTCCAACTGGTACAATGCCCCATTATATTTACAATCCTATTCTGTTTGATATCCATCTGTATCTACTTACCACTTTCTTACATATAACCAACTGGACTACTGGACTACCACTGGACTCCAAGCAGTACTTTGTGCTGCATTGGCGGTGTTATTTTATCACTAATAGATGCCTTCTGCTCTTTCCCCTTAACCATCCATCCTTTATGTATTTCCACTGTTTCACCAAGTTCTCTTCATACCTAGGATGCATGGACTATACCTCCACCCACTATTACTGCCAATATCCCAGACTATATTTAGCTATCCTGTACCTTACTGAGTCCCAGGTGTGTCTGGACTATAAAGGTTGTACTTAGAGAAGCTTCCCTTTTGACTCACAATGACCATATAACACTCTACTGACCGACTACCATTCACTGACTGCTCTTACCGACACTGTTCTTGACCATTCTTCTTATCATCTCACTCCTCTGGATGTTCTGCTAGACCACCTGGACTATCCGGACTCTCATATTTTTCACCCAGAGCCTTCATTTCTTGTTCCCCTTTCTACAGAGTTCCTCTAGGGTTGAGCACATTGCACCATTAGACCTACCTACCACTCATCCTGCAGCCCACAGCTAGGATTAGTGTTCTTCACTGGTAATAGTCCAGTAGTCTGGTTGGTTGTATATAGGAAAACAGTAAGTAAATATGGATGGATATCAAATGGAATGAAATTGTAAACATAGTGGGGCACTGTACCAGTTGGAATATAGTGAATATAAATGTAAAGACACACTGTGCTCTACAGTGGCTCTACACTGCTATCAACATTCGATAAATTGCAAGACCACCTAGCTTGACATTCTCAATATTGAAATTGAGAAAGACTGGCAAAGTGAGTTATTTTCTAGCTACACATACAGTGCTAATATAAACATATAGAGTTCCATGAGCCTGACACTGCCCCAACCATTGCCAGATCAAATTGTTTCTGACATATGTTTGCAGGTTAGTGGCTATCCTCATCAAATATTTGGATCAGGCAAGTGTGGACAAGTTAGTGATATGGATGATGGAGATGGAAGCAATTCTGGGTGCAGTTTGCAAGGACCCTGAGCAGGCAGAAGCAATTGAAAGTACATATTTCATCATTATCTAAATTAATTTGTTGACTCAATGTAAAGAACTCCCTCATGCTCTCTGGGTCACACTCAGAAATCTGGTGAGTGAGAAAGAAGTACATAAAATTGATCATTTGGTTCAAGCCACACTAGAAAACATTTCATTGGATCCCTCAGAGCCATGTGAAATCAATCTCAATGAACATGTTGATCTGCAAGATTGGCAAGAAGGTGTTGAAGAACTGCAACAAGTCAGTGAAGATGAACTTTGGAAAGCTCTCAGACTTTCTGACAAATAATTACTGTTCTTTCAACAATGGACCAACCCTCATAGACAAATCATGCCCTGGAGTGAAAAAGGACAATGCTGGCTCAATGAGAAAATCAGTGGATGATGATCACTCAAGCCATGTTAGCATCAATTGGTTGGCATTTTTCATATGCTGAAATGGGTGTTCAAGGGCAAACCCATCATGCTTATGGATGGCATTGGCATTGGTAAGACCTTGCAGGCCATCAGGGTGATGGCTTGCATGGCCTTCTATCACAAACATCATGCAAAGCACAGACAGTTTTCTGGTATTTTTTGTATGTGATTACTC
This sequence comes from Pulveroboletus ravenelii, assembly GCA_038090235.1. Lineage (NCBI taxonomy): Eukaryota > Fungi > Basidiomycota > Agaricomycetes > Boletales > Boletaceae > Pulveroboletus > Pulveroboletus ravenelii. Next base: position 12,530 of record JBBPMH010000810.1, read on the forward strand.
AGTTTTTTCATTTATTGGGTACTCTTATCTACCTTATACAGTGGATCACAAATTTCAAGGAAAGGACAGCAACATTCCTGACTGCCTGTATGTTATTGTCTTCCCAATGGCAGCATGAGATGGAATGGTTTTTAATCCCAAATTCTTTTGACATCCTCCCCTATCTCAGCAAATTCTTGACATGGAAATCCTGGTGGACTATGCTCTACAACAAAAGTGTACAACCAGAAATAAGGAGGATCATGTTGTCTGTTTCTACAATAAGTGGTTTGATCCTACAGTGTTTGCATGGCACCATTTTCTATTTCCAACAGGCCCTTTGTGATGATGTATTGAATATATATTACATGGGTTTGAAGGAGGATGCTGGAAAAGCTATCTCTGGACCTCATTTTGAATCACAGCCACCCCAAATGGTTTATGGTTGCAAATATAGTCTATTCATATTAGATGAAGCCCATGCTGCATAAAAGCACAATGGCATTCCCATGCTCTTTGAGAACAAGCATTGTTGATCATTACTCTGGTCACAATGAAATCACAGGTAACTAGCAATATCTTTTGGCAGATCAGTTTACTAGCTAATAATCAACAGGACTTATGGATCATGGGCCAACTTCTTGGAGTCCTGTCATTCAATAAATACAATGGATACATTGAACTCAATTATGATGTCAATTGGGCAGTGAGGAATGACAACAAGTCAATGTGAGACAGAGGATTGGCCAAGTCACTACTATGTGTATGTTTGTTGGTACGTCCAATCCCAGTACCCCTGAGCTCCAATTCATGGATGTCATGCAAAACTGGATGAAGATCATGCACAATCGATTCACACCACACATCATTCAAAGGACAATCAATTCATTGGACAACAGTGGAAACAAAATCTTTGGTATACAGCCCTATGTTGAACATGATCTGAAAGTTCACATGTATGATTGGGAAATGGACAATCTTCAAGCTTATGCAAAGGATATCATGAAGGAGAATCCAGTTGCAGCTGCTAACACTCACAAAGTAAGTTTATCAATTATATTTCTATCAATTTTATCCAAAACATCATTCCTGGTTGGATGGTGCATACATGGGTGGGTCTGGCCTCTAAAGAATGTCATTTTCACTCTTACTCTTTGTGAAAGGCATCTTGATGCTATGAACCACCACTTGCACTCCCTCCCACTTGTCCATCTGGGATGGACACCACTCATCACCTCTCATGTCCTGCTATTAACATGCCTTGTCACTTCTTCCCTACTTATCTGTCCTAGATAGATACTCTTTGTTGCTATGGTGTGCCTCCATACTCCACCTCCACCTTCTTCTTACCCTCCTTTCCACCCATCCATCCTGGATGGACATTTCTTTTATTTCATTGGTTAATACTGATTGACCCCTTTCCCATAGCATTTCTACACAAGCTGAAAAGCTCATTGGGCCTTCAGCCCAAGGGGTAGCCCCAAGACAAATGCAAGTGTAAGCACCAAAGGTGCTTACACTTGCATTTGTTACTGAGAGGCAAATACTCACTACAGCATCTTCAGTGCTTGCATTTGCATTTGTTACCAAAAGGCAAATGCTTGCTGCAGCACCTTTGGTGCTTGTACTTACATTGATTAATAGAAAGAAATAGCTGGTTATATGGCATTGAAGTGACAGTTAGTCTCACATTGTGATTTTGAATAGAATTGAATAGAATGTGATATAAATAAAGTAGATCATAGTTGTAAATTTCTAAATACTTCAGGCCATACAACATTTACAGCCTTGTTTTCATCTTCTCTAGGAGGAAAGAGAATCTTGATGTTTCTGGGATGAGTACAATGTGAAAGAGCAACATAAAGCTATCCATGAGAAAATACAAAATACAGAAGAGCTGAGATTGAGACCAACATGGTTGAGAGTCTGATCCTGAGATTTGTTAATGGTCATTGCATATGCAAAATGAACAGGAAATTGAAAATGACGAAAGGGAACAGGGGAATCTTCCAAGCCAGAGTCCAAAGCCATCTTGGGAATAAAAACAATTTCACCATTGCCATCTTGAGTGAGAACACAACATTCCAAGATACCATGAGTTGATCTCAAAAGTTTCAAGTGAGTGCCATTGTAAAGACCATGAAAAGGATCAAGGTTGTGAAGAAGCATGAGAGGAGCATCATCCTTGAGCTCAAAAGTATGCAAAGGGAAACCAGAGGGATTGAGGGTATGAAGGATCTCAGTCTGAATATAGGCATACTCAGGATCAGAGACAGAGTCAGCACTAAGATAGGTGATCTTGTGTTGAGGATGAACAGAGTCAATGATTGAATTCATAAACCTGGACATTTCTTGGAGAGAGAATAGAACAATCCAAGAAGTATTGATTAGGCTGATGGTGATTTGCAGCAAGAAGTTGGGAATAGATGGCATTGATAAGAGAGGCCAAGTCATTCCCAGAACACATGTGTTATGCTCAATCCCAAAGGGTTGAATGTGGACTTGGCTAAAGGTTGAGGACGAGAGAAATGGTCAGCTAACAGCTACTGTATGATGAGGATGAAGGGTGTAGCCTGTGGTCGCAGGGTCAAGGGTTCATCTGGTGACTAGTTGATGAAGGTTCAAGATTGAGGGCCCTGCCTAGCAACTGCTGGCAAAGGGACTAGTGTACGAGCAGAGTGCTTGGTCGAGTGTGGAGTGAGGACACACAGAGGGAAGAAAGCAACATAGATTGCTGAGTAGGTCTAAGCTAGGGGACAGAATACCTATGAGGTGGGTTTATATATCAAGTGTGAATAAAGGGAGATAGACAGAGAACAACAGGGAGTAAACAAGGCTTAGGAATCGGATGAGTCAGATAACGAATGGCAAAAGAGAAGTGATGAGTAAAGGAAACATGAGGCCAATCAGAAAGGATTGGGTAAAGGGATCTAGAGTTCGAAGACTAAGTGAGAATGACAAAGAAAGAAATACAAAGGAACAAATAGAGAAGGTGTGACTAAGTCATGGGAGACACCTTTAGTGGTGTAGGCATAACCTGTTGACAGATTGTGCCAGGTAGGCAGAGACAGGGGGAAGTCCCAGGTTGTGTATGGGATAGAGTCAGGGGAATGCCTGAGGGTTAGGGGTGATAATTGTGGTTGCAGATGATCAAAGGGGACTGGGGAAGGGGTGTGATTGGTAACAGTTAGGTATCATGGGGTGTGTTGTTAGGAAAAAGAATAGGGGTCACATGTATATATGAGTAAATCATAATAACATGTGATGAGGAATATTGACATCACTATGGGTGAGACCTATTTGAAAGAGTTGGGCAGCCCAGTTATCAGACTCAGAATTATGGCCTAGACACATGTTTTGATAAATATAATAAACATAGATGTTTGGCCAGAGAAGTGAGTGAGTGAGGGTGGCAGAAATAATTTGCTCTCTTGAAGCATGCTGAATAACAGGAAGAGTCTGTCTAAAGT
>JBBPMH010000811.1:0-15972 GCA_038090235.1 Pulveroboletus ravenelii
CAATGAGCTCCTTGAACAAGGAATTCATCATTGTTTGAAACGTAGCCGGGGAGTTGGTTAACCCGAAGAACATGACTAGTGGTTCGAAAAGACCTCTATTTGTTCGAAAAGCGGCTTTCCATTCATCACCCTCCTTCATCCGGACGTTGTTATACCCCCATCGTACATCGAACTTCGTGTAATATTTGGCGCTCTTTAATTTGTCTACGAGTTCGTTGATAAGGGGGAGTGGATATCGGTTGCGGATAGTGATAGCGTTAAGTTTCCGATAATCCTGCACAGGTCTAAGACGTCCATCCTTCTTTTTGATGAAGAAGAAGGCCGAGGCGAAAGGACTCTTCGAAGGTTTTATCCTTCCAGACTTCAAGTTCTCCTCTAAGAAGGTGTCTAACTCCTTTTGTTCCCCAGGTCCTAAGGGATAAGTCTTACAATCCACTACATGATCTCCCGGCAGGAGTTCAATGGCGTGGTCCCATGGCCTTCTTGGAGGAAGTTCGTCAAATGACTCTTTTGCGAAGACGTCAGCGAAGTCATGGATGTAGGAGGGAGCAGCTTGTTCAAAGGTTTTCTTTTCCTTCTTGACGAACTCTTTTGCGGCTATCTCAGTAGAAGTGTTTCGCAAATAAGAGTCGTTGTCTAGTTGGAACAGTCGATCTCCTTCAGAGTAACGATATTCCTCTTCCTCGTCTTCTTCGCAATCTTCTAAGGCTGGAAGGTGATCTTCCTCACAGCGGAACTCCAGACGTCCTGTTGTCCAGTCAATTGACGGATTGTGGATTTTTAACCAGTCATGTCCGAGGAAAATGGTATTTGGTCCCAGGTTGGTTACTGCGAGTGCGATTTTTTCTGAATGATCTAGAATGCGCAACTCGACTATTACAAACTTGGTAATTTCTCCTCCGGCATTTAAGGTGCCATCTGCATTATAGACCTTGACTGGTCGTGGTAACGGATGAGTATCCATTCCCTTGCTTCTCACAAATTCTTCGTCAATGGAGGATCCGGTACATCCCGAGTCGATCAGGGCTTTTCCTTCTAGGACTTCTCCCGAATCTTGTTTTAGTTGGACCGGAATCTCCAACGAGTTCCGAGATCGCCTTCTCTCCGAGGCTTTCTTGAACCTTGGTTTCTTTTGGAGGTCCCGTAGGATCCATAGGGATTCTTCATCCGTCATTGTTTGTAGATCCCTTACTAACGATTCATCTACTTCTGGTAGCCTTTGTTCGTGTATGAAGGACCTGATGTGTTGGAGAGCTCTTTTCTTATCTCCCTTGGTTTGTTCTTGAATCCATCTTAGAGACCAAGGATCCACCGCGTTCTTCCATTGGCCTCGTCTATGGCTCCTTATCTTGGTGGTTCCAGTACTACCGAAACCTTTTTGGTCCCTCTGAGTAGTCTCCAACTCGTCAACTTCTTTTATAGGAGGAGTGGAAATTTTCTCGAGGATCAATTGTGCAATTCGTTCTCTCACTTTGACAAGGAAGGGAGTGTCTGATTGGTTTACCAGTAGTACCTTTACCTCCCCCCTATAGTCGCTATCGATGACACCAGCTCCGGTGGTCAAAGAAGCTTTTACTGCGAGGCCAGAACGAGGCGCAATTCGACCATAATGTCCTGAGGGAATCGCCATTCGCAACTTTGTTGATACGAGAGATTGCCCACGGGCAGGTACGGTCAGGGTTTCAGCAGCGAAAAGGTCATATCCTGCTGCTCCTTCAGATCCTCATTGTGGCAATGGAATGGTAACATCATCCCGCTTCACTGGCAGAACGGTTGGTTTAGAGAGAATTTTCATGGGGGCCTTTGGTTCATTGCTTTCTTCAACGGTTAAAACGGAAAATTTATTCGAACCGGTCGAAGTTTCAGAAGCACATGAACATAATGACGAGGTAGAACGGCCATTATCTACTCGTCTTCCCCAAAACCCTTCTCATCTTTTTCAACCACCTTCATAGCCTCAGCCAACTCTTCAGCCGACTGATAAAAGATCTTAGCCCCTTTGAACTCGATGTATCGCATTCTTGGTCGAGGGGGGCGAGCGTGTTCCGGGCACGGCCACGGTTTTCCACACCGGAAGCACTTTCCTTCCACACGGGCCTTGTCGATATCCATGGGTATTCCTCTTCCTCCAAACGTTCCAACGTGCTTCTCAGGTGCAGGTTGGACACTCTGGAAACCCGTCTGAGGCGGGGCAACCTGGGGAGCGGCGGGAGTGGCTTGTTGGGCCGGACGGAACGGGATATGAAACGGCTGCCTGACAGGAGTTCCGTGCAGAGCCTTTCGTGCACGTCGAGCCGCTAAGGCTGCCTCCGCTTTTATCAGCTGTCATTCCCATTTAACGATGGAGGTTGACAAGGCTAGGTCTGGGAAACCCTGTTCTGCGAAGGCGATAACTTCTTCCTTCACTCCTTGTTGGCAAACCCGAACCAACGTTTCGTCGAACTCCCGGTTGTGACCCAAACCAGCTTCTGCCATGAGCTGATTCATTTGCACGAAGAAATCTTCTATCGTGCCGTTTCCTTGTTTTAGGGTCATTAATTTTTCGTAGGCGTCCTTCCTTGCCGTTACGGGCATAAACTGGGTTTCTAACCCATGGTAGAATTCGGACCATGTCTCCGTTCCCAACTTTGTCTCAAAGTACAAGTCAGCGAATCGTCTTGCCAGGTTCGCTTCTTCCCCTCCCATGAAGCCGAGCGCAATGACCTGGCGCTGGTCGTCTGTAGGCGCCTCATGGAACCCAAGGAAGTAGTTCCGAAGGGCGGTAGTCCAGGCTTTGAACTTGGCCTTGTCTCCCTTGAAGACGAAGGGTTTCGGGGCGTAGGACTTTCCGAGAACCGGGCCCGCGGGATGCGACGGCTCCTGAGGTGGTAACACGGGCCTTCTGGGATCGGGATAATCTCCATCGCTTGGGCTATCGTCGCCAGAATCGTAGGGGTTACCGAGGGGTCTCCGAAGGAAAGTCTTGGACTGCCTTGCCTTCTTTGGTCGTGGCAGATATACCTTCGGCATTGATGGGGGTTGGGCCCCTGGGCTCTGCGGACGAGCACGGTGTGGCGGACTATGGCCACCTTCAGCTGGGGATTTGGGTAAGGCAGGCGGCTTCGGCGCTCTTGCGCAAGAGTGTACGATGGGGTTTTCGAAATATTTCTCCCTCCAGTTCTCGTAGCGAGTTTCGAAGGGGACGCTTTCATCTTCGTAAAGGAGAGGAGTTCGAGAACGAGTAGGGATAGGTTGTCTAACGGTGATGGAAGCTTCTCCCTGAGACATTTCAAGAGGGGAGCCTAAAGATATTTGCGGAGTCTGCTCGCTGCTAGGTCCTTCCGAAGAACTTCCTAGTGGGTGGGACCGAAGGCGGGAAAAGGGTTTAGGAGATCTTTCCAGATTTTCCTATTTCGTCGGCAGTTTTCTTCTTACCGATTGAGGGGTAGACGGGATTTACCCGGTGACGAACTACCGCTTAACGTGCAGTACTACGACATGACAATAACCGGTGGTCACGCGAACCATGGCAGTAGTGCACTAATCTGCCGGCAGCAACGTTATCCTTATTTAGACGGCGGACGACCGTATATGCAACTGATAACCGTGTTTGCGGTTGCCCGTCAAGTGGTGCAAGTACTGTCCAAGATGTCCTCTAATCCCTGAGGTCCGGGAAGCTCGTATACAGAGAGCTAGGCTGTTTAGAGAAACTAGCGGGAGCAAAGGCTCGACCGACTAGGCAAGTGGAATATAGAAAAAGGGTAGAGGTCAGGGAACACAAAATGTGCTCAGTGACAAAGATACGCTTGAATTATATCAAGACTCTGACTCAAGCGAAGAGCTCAAGAAAGAGAGAAAGGAAAAGGGATGAGAATTCAAGCGTACAGAACTAGCACGATACACGGATCTTTATATACCTGTATGTAACCCTATACCTTGATAAGGTGACTATGTGAAATAGAACGGAAATGAGATAGTGACTACGTGGAATTCGTGAAGAGGTGAAAGGGAAAGCGGAAATGAGATAGTGACATGTGAAGTAAATGTGAAGTATCAAATGAGTCGTAACAGGTTGGCGGCAGCCAAAACAGAGTTTCTTTTCAAAGCATTGTTTCCTTTCGGCGGGGGTTAGCTTGCCTACTCGGATAATATCTACGTCCATGGCATCTGGGTCTCTGGTGGCGGCGACAGTTGCTTTTCCCTGAGCCTGGGAGAAGTAGGTGAACTTGGTCCGGCTGCCGTGGTTGAATGCTTTGGCTCGCTCCCAGTGGGTGACGAAGTGGACTGCCTTGGTGTACCAGGATTCTATTTTCTCTGGAACAAAATCCATGGTGAAGATTCGTTGTCGGACGGTCTCTGGGAGTCCTTCTGCAAAGAAGGTGATGAGGACGTCTTCTTCAGTTACCCCACTGACGGCTACTTGGTTTTTGAACTCGGCTATGTAGGCGTTGAGGTCTTCAATCTTTCGGACCCTGGTATGTGCTAGCCAGTGGATAGCTTGGGCTTTGGTATCCTCGTGTTCGAACGTAGCTTTGAATTCCACTACGAACTCAACCCAGGTTCCGAATTTTCCATTAGCTAGGACTTTGGTTCAGAACGTGTTGGCCCAGGTTGAGGCTGATCCTTTAGTCATAAAGGAGAGGGCGAAAGCGATTCATTTATTGTCATTGTTATAGATCTCCTTGTTGATCATAAGGTAGATATCAACAGAGTTGAGCCATGGAATTGCTTTGGTATAGGTTCCATTGAAGTCGTCAGGTTTGGAGAGACATAGTTCGGTGGGTTTGTTCGACATGGGGGATGGGGGACGGGAGAATGGGGGTGGGGTTGGTGGTCTGCAAGGGGGTTGGTTTCGTCTGGCATGCCACTCGTCTCTTTGTCGACGTAACTCTTCAGTTTCCAGGTGAGGGTAGACTGGTCGTTGAGTGGTTGGGGTTGGGGATGGGGGGGTTGGTTCTCGGGGAAGGGAGAGTCCAGCTGAAAGACGTTGGGCAAGCTCGGTGTCCTCCTGTTGTTCGGCAACAGAGGAGATAGGTACGTCAGGGGACGGTGAACGTCATTCTTCGCTTGGTTGTGGATCAGGGTCGGAGTCGTCAGTATCCCTGGTGGTTTCTCGGGCTGGTCCAAGAAGGTTATCGAAGAATGAGGTTTGGCGAGGTTGGGGTGCTCATGGCAACTGGGGTTGTCGCGACGTCGAGGGGCGTTGGGGTGGGCGGTTGGAGGAAATGTTGGCGGCTTAGGCAGTGCTAGCTGCGATGGTAGAACTTAGACCTTTTGTTACGCTCGATCCCGAAGGGTCGAGGCACGAACTCGGCTGAAGGTCGAGGGCAAAGATTGTTATCAGCGACCCGCTGTTTATCAAGACGAGGACGAAGGACACAGCCTGCAAACAGCAGGGTCAAGGGTTCTATCAACGGATGGTTGATGATTCCCTAGGTCAAGGAGTCTTGCCTAGCAACATGCTAGCAAGGAGAGGAGAGCAGGAGCAAAAGTGCTCAGTCGAGTGTAGAGCGAGGACACGCAGAGAAAGCAAGTTAATTGCCGAGTAGGTCTAAGTTAGGTTGACAGGTAGACCTACGAGGGTTTTTATAGTGCTGTGAAAACAACAAGGTAAAGCGAGAACAATCAAGGAAACAACAGGGATTGGTAAACATATGAGTAAGCCAATGAATAGCAAAAGGAACTTAGTGACTAATGATGGAGCTACGAGCCCGATACGAGAGAATCGGATGAGGAGGCTAATGTCCAATGACAAATGGTGGCAATGAAGAGGAAACAAGTCGGGAAACGGAGTAAAACGTAACAGCTATGAGTAATAGAATGACGTCAGTATGTTCCTGCATTACCCGAGATCAATGATGTCATAGTGACATCATCATGACATCACAATATGTCATGGTCTGGATCTATAGGGTGAAGGTTTAATGTTCTGTCACGTCAGGAAACTCTAAATGATCAGAAGAACGTGAAAGCTAAACGCTAGCTGAAATCCACTAGCCTCGGCTACAAGCCTAGGATTTCAACACTATATACTAGTGGTCTCAGAAAGAACTTGTTTGGTGAAGGAAACATAGAGTTGGGGGTGGTGCTTTTCGAGATGCAACACTTGTGCAACAAGTATTGCCGATGGCTGGGCTTTGGGTTGGATGAATTTTCAGAGCACCCCACCAGCCTTTAGAGATTATGCTTTTGTGTTCGCATGCCATGTACTGCAATCGACTTCTTGAATTTGGTGGACCATCGTTTTTAAATTTAAATTTTTTAGGTGGTGACCAATGTCCCTAATCTGCCGACCGCCAAATGGAGTATGCCGTCGGTCGAAGTCGAAGCTCAGACCGAGCGCGGTTGTCCGGCTTTCCATACTAAATAACCGAGGGAATGATCACAACTGGGCCGCGGCCCGGGGACCCCAATTAGCCAACCCATCGGTTTCCCTTGGATCTGGTCCAGTATCAACATCCGTGAATGCGATGGATTCTAAAAGACATAATCAACAGTTGACCAAGGAGTTCGTACTACAATGCGAGTATACATAATCAAGTATAAACTGCGGTGGTTCTAGATCTCCTGAAAACCATTGTCCTGCATTGTCATGGGTCATTTAGATGTGATCATACTCCCAATCAGCTTCCTTTCACCAATGAAGCATATCGAGAGCGCACTCACAAGTCTTCGAGTTTGGCGGAGTCGAGGGTCAATAGATGCGAACCCTCTCGCAAGGAGGGTGGTCATCAGGGAAAATCCATAGAACGCGGGCCACAGGGCTCGTCTCACGAGCCCAGCTTCCTTCCGGTGGAAAATGCTCTCTTTCTGGAGTGTTATCGCCACCCACGAAGTAAAGAGAGTGAGCCCGACAGTAACCTCAATGTACCGGTCGAGGCTCCCTATTGAACCCGGGTTGAGGTCGGTGACGTTCATGCTGAATACATTCTGTTCGAGGATTAAATCATGCAGTCATTGGCCATGCTGACGACCTACCGCTAGAAAACTCGCCGGAAGGAAGACCATTGTAAGATACGCAATCTGACATACTTGAGCATATTATAGACAAGACAAAGCATCAAACAAACCTGTTTCATAGCAGCGGAATCGACCATCGTCGCCATCGCTAACTTCTGCATAGCTCTGCTATCCTTAATGTTAACAGTCGAGAATGCCTGAAAAGGGGTGTAAGGAGTACGGCGAACGAGAGGAAGGACACCAAATACGAACCAAGTGAATAACGTTCTGAAGTCGTTCGGACAACATTAACCTCTGTCGAGTTAATCTATCAATCTCAGACGTGAGATTGTCGGCTTCCTTGCGCAAGAGATCTGCCGAGGCGTCACGTTCACCGGCGTCGCGCTCAAGGTCGATCATCGCCGGATTTGGCGTATTTCTGACGAACTCGACAGACACTTGGAAGTCCCGAAGGAGTTGCTGATAGTACAAAAGATGTGCCTGCAACTTGTGCAACTCTTGTGTAAGTTGGATATCGTCTTGCTTAAGGACTTTGGATTCCTGCAAAGGTGTCAATGGAGAAACGACAAGCCAGAAGGCAGAGTTGCCTACTAGGGTGTTGATGTAGCTATATAGCACCTCAAATGCCTCATCCCACGCATACAGTGCATACCAGAGAATCGCAAGGAAGAAAAATGTTGGATCCTTGGATCTTTTGAATATCTTTGACCAATAAACGCTGTCGCCTGTCCTTTGCGCGAGAGAGTGGAGGCGACACGCAGAAGTTCTTTGTAGCTCTGAGCTGGGATGATAAGAAATGATCGTGCTAGTTTCTGGGGTGCGATACATGTGAATCGCGAGTAGATCTTGAAGGATAATTCTGCCATCTTCGGACACAGGAATTAGAATATGTAGGACTTGTATTGAGAGGGACATCTACCAGGAAGAAGGAGCGGTCTCTGAGTGTCAATGACTTGGCTCTCTCCTACAGATGTATGTTGAGAGAGTGTAGAATGAGTTTAACGGGGACTTGCCCATATAGGGGAGCGATTCTTCCACCTGTATTTCTGACTGATCGAAAGTAAAGTTCGCAGTCCGGACTGAGGGTGCCCGTGCAATGGGCTTTGGGCGTTTCATCGTACGGATAAAGGGGAGAACAACAGTAATATCTGGGAGACGTGAGCAAACTGCAAGTAAGAGGTCACGTCTACTCACGGTCCTCGTTACGCTTAGGGTCTTCTTGATACCTTGACGGAATCCAGTTTGCAGAGGATGCAAAGAAGAAAGGCTCGACATTGTATCTGACTGGATTGAGACTGCTACCGCATTGCATATGTGATCGGACCACTCACATAGTACCCAAGATTTGGAGAACCGGCACCGTCATGTTCTCGACAAACAACGCTCGCACCCGAATATTTGGAGGAGGCTGTCACAAGTTACTTAACTCGCTTAGAGATGTGAGCACGGGCTCTACCTACAGGAGCATTGAGGCGATCCCAGTACGCTCTCGGAGGGTCGATTTCGACGGTACGATCCCCGTCTCTTTTGTCGAAGGAGCCATCTTTGAAGACGTCTACTTTGTGTACGCGGCAGGTCTCATGATGTGTGACTTTCAGAATACCGCATCTTACAACTTGGTCGCGCGTCCAGTTTCCGAACAGACTTTGAGGGTAACGACACCATTCCGAGTCTTGAGTAGTCACGCCGGGTGGAAGAGAGAGGACTTCGCTGGGGTCAACATCAAAATCCATCCACGGCCATGGCGCTGAGGGGGCAGCATGTCGGTATCTGCTCGAGCAACATTAAAGCCTCTGCGGGAAAAAAACATCATCCAAATGGTGCGAGTACTCACACTGGCATTGGAACCCTTGGAAGTTCAGAAACTTCTTTTAGGAAATCTTTTCTGTATTTTTCTCCATCGAGAGGGATTTCTTCGATGTTGATGGTCGTACTCATCGTGGTCCGCAGAGATGGTCAAAAGGACGCCCAACTTGCAAGGCAGCAAGCCTCGTGGGGCGAAAACGACACCAGCGCCTGTTCGCTACATATATAAATATCTTCGCGAAAATCCGTCGAAACTCCATCACCTGGCGCATCCACTCATTTTGCCATGTCGAAGTCAAACGGGTACAGTCTATCGCATGATGTGAAGTGTGCATGTCCATTGGTTGACCCTCAAAGCCTCAGGGATCAAGTCCACTATTCACTCCGCCGGAAACGCCTAAACCGGATCAGAGATACCTCTGGGTTGAACACGATTCGACTTGAAGCAGCCTGACACGGAAGCAACATCATGGCTTCATGGCAACCTTGAGGGTCGTCCAACGCCTGTTCATATTCACTCTCCTTATGCTGATTCTTCCTACTGTCCAGATAAACCACCGCACCGGGAAAACAACGTGTTTGTGCGAGTGACTGCAATGCTCTAACAACGCGCTGAGTGACAGATAGTGCCACACTTCATTTCGTGGCCAAATATCTCCGACAGTGGCCAGCGTACGCGGGCATCTTTCAGGCAGACGCCGTATTCGCCCTTGCGGCGGACATAGCTGATCGAGTCATCGACTGCCTCCTCATCGTCAGTAGCTCGCCACAACATCGAGCCTATACAGGTAGCCTGCTCGGATTATCCTCCGCTGTGTCGATCTGCACCTTGATGCCTCTGTTTGCTTCTAGAAGCGCCATTTAGCTTGAGCGGTAGTTGTACAAGGACCAAGCCCGCTGGCCCTGTTCCGGTAAAAAGTGAGTCCACGCCGGCCAAGGGGTTGAAGTTTCTCCATACCGTAGACAAACTGAAGTCAACCGTGAGTACCCGTGTCATCGGCAGCGGAACTGCTCACGAGACAATATATTTAGCAAGTCCACCATGGCAACTTGCCCTTGAAGCTCTGGCAAGCAATTGGGGATCGTCCGCGTCCCCTGATAGTGAGGAGAAAAAGGGCATGGACATCAGCAGAGGTGATTACAAGTGTGCGATCCTGACAGCGTAAAGCAAGGCGCGATCACTCCAACCCGTAGTTGGGCAGCAAACTGGGAACGTGACATATAGTAGCTCGGGGTCCGCGACTCTACGAACGCTTTTACGTTCTTGCCAACGGCCACAATCCGATAAACTGGCGACTGGGTATCGGCTGCTAACTCAAAGTGAGACAGCCCAGATATGCTGGACGTGCCTGAAAATTTGCAGTGAATTCTTCTCCGCGGACAGTGATTATTGGTTCCCCTTTTGGGGTTCAGATTGATGAAGCAGACCTGTTATGCATTGGTGATAGCTGCATACCACAACACGGCCCCAGGCTGACGCTAGCGTCTCAGTGTATTTCTCACTTTGAGCAAAACCTTGGCCGAAAAATGGAAGCGAATGTCGATGGTATGGCTACATACTAGCTTTCGTGAGAATCCATGCTCGTGGGTGACAGCACATACTGACTACTTGCTTTTATTATGCATGGGGTTGTTATGGCCGACGGCAGGAACTTTACTGCTTAGTTGATAGGATGGAAGGGAATCAGACCCCATAGTGGCTTGGAATGCCCCCCCAGGCCAGCTTCGTCCATTTCAAAATGTACTCTGGACGCCGTTATGACAGGAAACAATTGATCCGTGGTCTCTCCTAGCACCCGTTTTTGCCCGGGTAATTCCCCCTGGTTTCTCACGTCTGGTTCGCGGAAACTGGAATACGGACTTGATTCAGGCTCAGATTCATCAAAAGCAGCAGGACGCTGCGCCTCAGTTACGCGAGATAGGACATTACTCTTATCATCCTGCGGACAGCCCAGATAATTGCCCTGGCTCGCGAGTTCCCCTCATCTTTGTACGTCCCCTTGTGTTGGTTGCAGGCAAGGATGTTTGACTGGTCCCATTCGTGCCAAGGGTGCAGGTTCGTTAGGGGTCCAGGGAATAGCACGCGTATTCATACGATGGAGGACGCTCAAACAGTCGTGAACCGTTACTCTCGCAGTCAGCTCATTTGTCCACCCACTTATCTTGTAGTTTTTGGGTCAGATTTCATGTTTTTTGAGCGCTTTGAGCTCCGATCTCGAGGGTTCTCTGGTCCCTTTTTCTGAGAAATGGCCGTGCAGAGCGGGATACATCCTACAAGTAACGTATAGGATGAGTCAAGGGACAGCGGATGAGGTTCTTCTGTATTTTGTATTTGCACTCGCTGGGTCCCACGGTTTCGATCGAGACAACTCCACAAGTTATCAACATCGATGGTCACTTTTAGGTATATTTCGCAGTCACGTTGTGTGCTGAAACCGACCTAGCTCCAGAGCGATAGTTCGGCCTAGAACTACAGTTCCAGTACGTACACCTTGTCTTCTATGAGCGTAGAGTGATAAGACCGTAGACTGGTAACGATATCTGAGACAAGTTTGAGATCATGGGTATCACGGCCCATGAAACCTACTGTGTATCAGGGTGGCCAAAATGCCATTGAACGTACAACAGAAGCCGAGTGTGTGCGCTGACCGCAGCCAGGACGACTGATGCTTGAACGGGTGGATAGGTGGTTTCCATGTTTACGCCCCTTTGGAATCAAGTTTCACGCCTGCTCGCCCCTAGCGTCCGCCTAGATCATATACTGCCGCTGACCTCTAATAAGTGGCATTTTAGCTGGGAGGATTATATCGTGAGAGTATGGTCATGTTCTTGTGGATATGTAATAGGACAAACACGGACTTGCCCTCTTCGACGCTTCCCAGCGTTGGCTGCAATGTCACAGTGCGCCTGAACAAGGTGATACCGTCATTTTTTGCGCCACATCCGTGAAACAGATGGAGATGAACGTTAGCTAGTGTTATGTCTCAGATCTAGGGTGTCTGGAACAGACGGGTTATTGGTTCCATTTTCAGCCCCTGCCAGAGGACCCATCATCGAATTATCTGAGGGCTTGGCTTGGGATGAAAGCCATTGCGCCGCACTATGCCTTGTGAAGTTAGACCTTGTGCGGACACACTGGGGCATTTTCATTCAATAGCCGCTCGGATATATTCAGCTACTCAATGATCGAGAAGCGTGTGGGGAGATGCGTTCTGAAAAGTGTAAGTGCCCGAGTTCGGTTGGGCCCGGAGCCCCACGGGGGCAGGCTATCGTCGATGGCCGTGCACCAGGCTGCTGAGTGTCCGGGGCCGGGAGAACGTGATCAACGTTGTCTCGGCCTCTTGAGCTAGCCACTCCCGTAGTGCGTGCAGCCTCACGACGCAGTGCATGGTGCACGCCGAAATAGGCCATCTGCAGCCGGCCGGCGTTTAGAGAGCACTTGGTCGGTGGCCAAAACGGGATGGGGCTTTCCGGCCGGAAGCACGATAAGGCGGATGGCGGTGTTCCATGGCGCTGTTACGGAAACTGATCCGCGCGGTAAAGCCGAGTGAACCCAGCGAGAGACAATGCGCTAGAGCAGGACAATGTCTGAGATGCGGTTCACAAGGGAGCCGGGGCGCAGATCAGACTCGGTCTTGTCTGAACATCCCGAAATGGCATGTGCACTGTCCGGGGTCACGCAGCACTACAGCTAGCCGATTCGCCCGTTAAAAAGTGGCACGAGTGTCATAGTCCATTCGCCGGTCTCTCCTCCTCCTCGACGACGGTCCCTCGCAACGCCCGCGTTCGCTTTTCGCTATGCGCGTCCCGCTTCTCCCCCTCACTGGTCGCGCCGTCCACAATCCAATTGAGATCATCGTCTCTTTCTTCGTCATTGGCACCCTCGCTTACTTCCGTGTCCTCTCCGCCATAAAACACTCCACCTTCATCGCTCCCAGATTGCCCCCCGCGCCCACCACAACCCATGCTTTGCTACGCGATGGCCAATGGGTCGTCGTCGATCAAGAGTGGTACCTGAAAGACGTTTCCAGCCTACATACGCAAAAACTAGAGCTGCAGCAGCTCGTGTTTTCCCAACTTCCCGCTGCAAAGGCTGCGGACTCGGTGCGCACTCAAACCAGTGTCGTCCTAGCAACACTGATCGGTTTGCACCATTAGGCAACGGGTGCTTCATTAAGCTCCGCGCACCTTGCACCATCAATTGACAACATGACACACTACATTTCCAATGTCTTCCTCACTCCCTCTGGCCAGTCATACTCCGACGTGTGTTTCCATGCAGCTGGTCAAGATCGTTGCTTCACCGAGGCGTCCAGCCAGGCGTCGGGTTCCCAGACCGTCACTTTGTCATTCGTCTCAGACACCCATGAAGAATTCGTCAACCCCTTCGCGGCCAACACTTTTTATCCTGCAGATTCATTCGGCGTCGAGTATCGGTTGCAGAGCCGCCCGGACGAACCCATCGACGGCATGAAGAGTGGCAAATGGATCGCGTATGCTGCGCGTTCCCTCATCATGCGGTTCTGGGACCTTGCAAAGGTCAGTCGGTAGACTCGAGAACATTTCGTCTACTAAAGCACTTGCTCGATTCTAGAAAGCAGATTCTCTTGACATCCTTCTCGTCCTTGCTGGTTATGTTCTGATGCATGCGTCATTTATTCGCTTGTTCTTGGCATCGCGAGCCTTGGGGTCCAACTTCTGGCTCACTACCGCAATCATTTCGTCCGCGATCCTCTCGTTCATACTTGCCCTCCCCCTATCACACTACTTCGAGATTCCGCTTGATCCAATCAGCTTAACAGAGGCCCTCCCCTTCCTCGTCTGCACGGTTGGGTTTGATAAGCAACTCCGGCTCGCAAAAGCGGTCTTCAATCACTCCCACCTCACCACCCCTGTCAAGGAGGGTCGCCTGAGAGGTCAGATGAAGCCCGCCGGGGAGGTTGTTTTCGAGGCTATGGAAGCAGTCGGAACTCTCATCCTTCGCGACTACGGACTGGAAATTGCCGCTCTTCTTTTGGGCGCCAGAAGTAAAGTCGGTGGTCTCAAGGAGTTCTGTGCCCTCGCTGCCCTGTCTTTAGTACTCGATTGCCTGGTGTTCAGCACATTCTTCGCCGCCGTGTTGACAATCATGGTCGAAGTAAGTTGTTTTTATTTGTTTGTTCCTCACTTTGGTCTTGCCCTGGATTTGGGTTAGGATTACTCACGCCGCTTGCCCCATAGGTCCGCAGAATCCAAACCGCACGTGTATTGACTAGATCTCGGAGTACCAACAATCTGACGGCTGAAGGCACCATTAGCGCACTTGTCCGCCCATCTCAGCCGGCGGAAGCTCAGGGTCTGAGCTACAAGCTCTCGGAAACCTTGCTTGGCACCAAAGGGTCCATGCTGAGGGACAGGGAGAGGAACAGTCCCCCGAGAGACGTCAAGGAACAAGATCCGGTTGCCCGGCTCAAACTCCTCTTGGTATGTTATTGTTCGTCGGCGGGAACCGTATCACCACTTACAACACGTATCAGCTTGTCTCCTTCCTCACGCTACACATCCTCAACTTCACGACCACCCTGGCACCAGCCACTGTCGCCACCTTCGAATCGAGGACTTCTATTCAGAACCTCGGTGATAATCAGTCCGAAACTCGCAAAGTCGATATAACCTCTCCCGCCATTGCTAGTGTGCTCGATACCATAGTGGCCTTCCATACTGCAGACAACTTCACGACCTCTGCGGACGACGTGCTTGTCAAGATCGCTCCGCCTCTACACATCAGTGTCACCCCTCCTGTTCCGGCACGTCCTCGCGCACTCTTTAGGTCCAGCGAGATTATCGACAATTTCATGTCTGGCTGGACCAATCTTGTTGGCGACCCTGTCATCTCAAAATGGATTGTATTTGTCCTCGCTGCTAGCGTCGTTTTGAATGGTTACCTTCTCAAGGGCATTGCGGAGGGTGCCATCAGAGGGCTCCAACCGCAGAGCGTCAGATTCAAGTCCATCAGTGAGGTGAAGGGAGACGAGAAGACCGAGGCCCTCAGACCTTTTGCGGTCGGCCCTCCCAAGTCCAAACTTGGCGAATCTGGAGCTACCAGCACGCCAGAATATATTCCATCCATTCCCCTCATTGCACCTGTGCCCATCCCTGTCAACAAGGAGACTATTGGTGTCCCTGCCTTGCTGGATATGAAGCTTCGAGCCCAACTGACTGCGCTCGTCACCGAAGAACCTCGTGTCGATCTTCCTGTTCGTTCGCTGGAAGAGTGCGTCGAGATTTTCGAGAATGGTCCTCGTCCGGTGCAAGTATCACTGTCGACTCTGAACAACGAAGAAATCATTCTCCTTGCACAGAATGGAAAAATTGCTGCTTATGCGTTGGAAAAGGTTCTCGGCGATCTCGAACGGGCTGTGGCGGTTCGGAGAGCCTTGATTTGTGAGTGGTCCGCACGTGTGCTTCTTCATCTGTTGATTTCGTTAGCTCGGGCAACCCCAACCCGAACCCTGGAGAATTCTGACGTGCCTATGGCAAATTACGATTATTCTCGGGTATTCGGTGCATGCTGCGAAAACGTCGTTGGATACATACCCGTTCCGCTCGGCATCGCTGGGCCTCTCACCATCGACGGTGAACAGGTACATATTCCAATGGCCACTGCGGAGGGTACTCTCGTGGCATCTACGTCTCGTGGTTGCAAGGCACTCAACTCGGGTGGAGGTGTCACGACGGTCCTTACTAATGATGCGATGACGCGCGGTCCTGCCATCGACTTCCCTTCTATCGTGATGGCTGCCGAGGCGAAAGAATGGGTAGACTCCGATGAAGGATATAGAATCATTAGGGAAGCCTTTGAATCGACTTCGCGATTCGCTAAGCTGCAGAGACTCAAGACGGCTATTGCTGGACGGACGCTCTTTATCCGCTTCGCGACCAAGACCGGTGATGCTATGGGTATGAACATGATCTCGAAGGGCACGGAGAAGGCACTCGGGGTGATACAGCAGCATTTCCCTGAGATGGTCATCCTTGCACTCTCTGGTAACTACTGCACGGATAAGAAGCCTGCCGCGATCAATTGGATTGAAGGCCGTGGAAAGAGTGTGGTCGCCGAGGCTGTTGTTCCCGGGAGCGTGGTCAAGACCGTTTTGAAGACGACGGTGGACGCGTTGTGCAACTTGAACCTGAAGAAGAATCTTGTTGGTAGTGCCATGGCTGGCTCAATCGGTGGCTTCAATGCAC
>JBBPMH010000812.1:0-15949 GCA_038090235.1 Pulveroboletus ravenelii
GAAACCCTATAACAATAGAAGAAGCGGAAATGAAAGAAGAACCATAATGGAGATTAAATAGAAGCGAAGGAATGGAAGAGAAGCATAATGACCCTGAACCAACCCTAAGCCCAGATAAGCCCTACACCCTAGAATGGAATGACGTAGTGTGATGTAGCAATGATGCAATGCTGACCAAAGCATGATGTCACAGGGAATGACCTAGACCAGGAATGGAACGAGGTATAGATAAGATAAGGGGAGAGATTAGATAAGATAGGGGAAAGGAATAGATAGGGGTATAAGCTGAAAATTGGTGTCATGACAAGTACCCACAGATGTAGACCATAAACTTCCAATGAAAGAACAACTTTGATGTTGGGGCAATTAATTGATTCGGGATACATTCCTCTAGTGTCCTAGAAGAGCACTCAATGGAGAAAAAAAGGAACTTGTGAACTTTGAGATAAGCACAAATGAACAGAAGAGGACAACAAAGTTGACTCACATGTGGAGATGCTCTGGGATCCAAGAAAGTACCAAAAAGGCTCTACCATGGCCTCGCTTGCAGTGATCTCTACTCCTGGATCATAGTCGGTGCTGATTTCACCTTGGGACATCTGAATATCATATGATTCCACAGGGGAGGAATAAGTTTTGCCTCTTTCCGAACCCAATTCAGAATCTCTGAGCAGGCAGCCTCAAGGTAGCATAGTGCTGTTTGAAGCACATGTTCCAAAGTTCGTGAGAAACAAGAACACTGTAGACAAAACCTTTGATTGGTGTGATATTGGTGTGCTGGAGTCATGGGTAGATAACAGGCTGTGCCAGATATGACAAGACAGATAAGATGACTGGAGTATATTGTGTCATTGGAGAGATGAGGGACAAAAGCTGTGTGTTGCAGGAAGTGGAGAGAAATATATTGGACACATGTAAATGATCCGAACCTGACATCCAGGAGGTCATGGCACGTCCCAAGATCAGGAACATGGTAGGTATTTTTGTAGCAGTGTGTGAAGGAGTAGTCTAGAGACTACCACAGTAGCCCAGAATGCATAGAAAGTAGTCAAAAGGAAAGTGCGCAGTTATTATGTAAGGTGGCACTGTTGCCCAAATATGGGCCTGAAAAGGCACATGCAACAACACACCCACTCAACAGTGGCCATCCTTGTAAATAATACCTAAGAATGAAACTAAATGAATGAATACCTTCTTTAGCAACAAATGCAAAGGCTTCATTCTGAATGAAAAACATGTAAAACAAATGAGAATTGATGCGTCTGTGCATCCCGAAAAGCCTGCATTCAAGCGATGTCCAAATGAGGAAAATCATGCCTCAGCTAGTGTCTGTGAGCCTGTTCATCCTGATACGGAAGTCACAGCTCAGCTAAACCCTGTGCTCATCTCCCTGTGCATGATCACCATTGATCACCTCTAACACCGTCAGCAATGCAAATCGCAACTCGGCATCACACCTGCATCCCCTACAGTCCACCCCAAACACATCCAGCACATCCGATCAGTCCAATTTGGTCCCAGCATGCCTGGATGACAAGGTAAGTTGGTTTTATCGTGCTAACCCAACTAATGCTTCTAGCTGACAATCTCAATTGTCCTCGACAACATGGTGGGTTCAACAGCACTATAGGACGCCGGGGTTGATGGCTGGGTGGTATGGATGGTCCAGGTGCATACCCTTTTGTTTCGCACCACCAGTGCTGACCTGACCGCTTGCCCTCAGCTAGCAGTTACATTCCAACTTATTTCGAGTCGCAGTGTGTGCCACTCATTGCACCACCCATCCAGCATGATACCCCATCCAAATGGACACCATTGCCATCCATATCGTGGCTCCAATCGCCATTGCCGTCTCCCAACTCATCCAACTCACCCAGCAAGACCCCCAGCCTAACAACCTGATGCAGCGTGCCCATTTCGACATGGCTGCTGTCGTCTTCATCCTCTAGACACTCCTAGCTACTGTGGCAATCACCCAGTGCAGTCACCTTGCCGCTGGATTCACCTGTCCACACTGCCAACTTGCCCGACTCACCCAGCTTGCCCAACAAGGCTCCTGGCCTAGCAGCTCGACGCAGCATACCCATTTCAACATGGCCGCTGTTGTCTTCACCCTCTGGATGCTCCTGACTGCTATGGCAACCACCCAGTGCAGTCATCTCGCCATTTGCCTCATCCATGGACACCGCCACCTGGCCCAGCTTGTGCGGCAAGCTTCCAAGCCCGCCATTCTGACATAGTGTGATGGTATTGCCACCACTGCTGTTGCACTCACATTCCGGGTCCCTCAGGTCACTATGGGTGCCGCCCTGTGTGACCTTTCCAGCTCGTCTGGACCACGCCAAGGTGAGTCTTCATCAGCCCACCGCTCCTGTTGTTCACACGCCCGTCCTGACCCATTGTACAGTGTCTCCGGCGCACTATTGGCGTCCTCAACATGTCCTGGCGGTCCCGGCTGACCCACCTTGCTGCTCGTGCATCACAGCTCACAACTTGGCTACCAGTCAGCACTCTCCCCTTCGAGCTTGATGCTCAAGGGGACAACCAATCCATACACAGCATTATCAGGTGGCCTCCATGGCCAGGTCCCAGTGTCCTTGACGCCCATCGCTGCTCCCAGGTCATCTGCTCAGTCACCCAATTCACCAGGGTGACCACCAGGCCCGCTATCTCGATGCAGCGCACTCGGGTTGGCCCAGTGCTCATTCCCATCACTGGTAGGTCTTCTTGGGAATGTGGCCAACACCTGTGGCACACGCGCTTCACCTTCCTCGTTGCTCGTCTTGTCTGAAGTTGCTGCAGGTATGTTGTCTCCACCTGTTTGCTCTAACCGCCTGTGCTCATGCTCCAGTATATCGCACAGGTCCTTTGGCCTATTATCAGCATTGTCGCCACCTCCTGGAGCTTCCAACTCATGTGCCTCGCCACTGACACATTGAGTGTCGCAGCTTGCACACCCAAACCACTTCCCCTCGAGTGCGACACTCGAGGGTCTGTTTGGCACATATCTGGTGTCATCGGGCGGTCTCCCTGGCAGTGGGGGTTCCTCAGGTATGTCATCACTGACCCATGAGGTATACTGACCCATTTCAGCACTTCCCCCTTCGACCTGCACACCACAGCGCGAACCTGTGACCTCAGCAACAATCACAGCACCACCGCTCAGCCTCGCACGCTCAGCCTTGGCAGTGCTTGGCAACATCTGCGGTGTCTTGACCTCGACCTGTTGGACCCAATCAGCCACCCCTGCGCTTCCAGCAGCGTCAGGTGGCTCTCCCGGTGCATCCGTCTCATCGGCCTCGGCATATCTGATGACATCAGCCACCCCTGTGCTTACAGCAGCGACAGGTGGCCTGTCCAGTGCACCACTTGTGTCAGCAGCACCCTCTATGGCCTGTCTGATCCCACTAGCCACCCCTGCGCTTACAGCAGCGTCAGGCAGCTCTGTGGATGCATCTGGATGATGCTCGTTGTCACCCGGCATGTCCCCAGGGTCCTCTGTCATGTTTCCTGGTCCATCGTCCTTGCCGCTCGGGCTACCGGCGTCCTGCCACAACCCATTGCTGTCAGCATCGTTGGTTGCCAACTGATCATGTCGCTTCCCCTCGAGCAACATGCTGACTGTATCTGGTGCGTCTCCATTTATAATGCAAGCGTGCTCACTCGCCAGGGGGTTCTCCTCAGCCTTTCTAGGTTTCTCCGGTTCCTGGGGCACGACTGGTGTGCAATGGACCTCCATGTCCTTGCTGTGATTGCCTCAACCCCTCCAACCCACTAACTTGACCGTCTGGGAATCGTCTGTACCACGTTTCCGTGCGTGACCTTTCCCACGACCAGGTTCCTCAACCTCTCAGCAGTCCCATGCCTTGTGACCAACCTCGCCACACCTCTGACAGGTGCTGCCGAACTGTCTTGGCATTGGCACAGCCACACATGCTGCCTTGTCAGGTACCACAGACCTTACTGTAGCCGTTTTCATAGCTACCACTGTCTTGTTGAATCACTCTGTGAGGTATGCCCAGATCCTATGGGCTGTTCTGAGCTGAAAACATGACATTAAAACCAAGTCTGGCAAACTCGAGGTAATAATGAATTGTGCCAGTGTTTTGAGCTGAGGCTCCACATTCATGGCTGTATAGGTGAGATATTCCCACAGCCCATGGACCTCAATCACTCCAACAACTTTCTCACGCCATCCCAACCAATTCCTGCTGTCCAACCTAAGCTCCAAGACTTTGTCTTCTTCAGGCCATGCCATGGGGGAATCTCCTAGGTTGATAAGTGGGCTACTGAGCACTGGCGGGGCTCATAACCTTTTGTAGCAGTGTGTGAAGGAGTAGTCTAGAGACTACCACAGTAGCCCAGAATGCATAGAAAGTAGTCAAAAGGAAAATGTGCAGTTATTATGTAAGGTGGCACTGTTGCTCAAATATGGGCCTGAAAAGGCACATGCAACAACAGGTATGTCTTAAGGATTTCATGGCTTGGTCTTTATCACATAGAGATCTAGATAGACTAGCTCACCGATGAAACTGAAAGTAAACTTAAACCTCTGAATGTCATGGTCCAACTTCAAAGTCTTGATCAAGCTAGTATTTACTGTATGCAAAAGACTTACCATATGTGAAAGATCAAGTACAAAAGACCAAGCAGCAAGTGCATTCAAGTCTTGAAGACCCAATGGTTAAATGTTGAACTTTGAGCCTTTTGAGGGTAACCACAGATCACAACAGGAATGATAGTGCAACATAACCCACAAGGACACATAGTCTGTTTAGGGTGCACCAACTCTCAGACACGAAGTCAAGGATGGTTACACACAGAGCATGAAACTTTGAGTGTTGAAAGAGGGGAAGAGGGAACCAAAGGCAAGAAAGAGTGATTATGTAATAGAACTTATATGGCTTCTTTGGCTTGTTGGTGAGCTGTGGCCTCAACACACAAGCTTTGACTTGCATAGCCAGGTGGGAAAAAAGGGTTCAGCTTCCATGTAGCTCGGTTGGCCACTATCAGCTAATGTCTCTGAGCTGGTAACAAGCCAAAACCACAGCAACACTAGTTGGATGAGTCTGACAATGTATAGGCTTGGAGTAAACTTGTTAAGAACAGAACTCCAAGGGGTAACTCCAGAACTCCAGAGTTCACACAGGACTTCGGCTTCACCATATGTGGTGCGCCCTGTCACAAGTCCGGGTGTCCTGAATTTACGGAGGGTCGGGCAAAGGATCAAAGGGGACCTTTGTTGCAAGCAACAGAGGTCAGCGGAGGAGTCAGAGGAGAGCCATCAAGGCTCAAGTGGAGGGTCAGAGAAGATGGGGAGTGTCTTAGTCAATATTTGAACTGAGGTATCTACAACATGATATGGAGTCTTATATACAGAGGGGGAGCACTGGTATGAAGACCAGTAACTCGGAGCCAGAGGTGGAGTAGTTACAATGAAGCTATGCTCCAGGGTCGGAGGGGCTATGAAGAGAGATAGGTGGTGTACTAAGTAAGCGAGGAATGGAACGTAAGTACAGTAATACAGGATAAGCTAAGTACAGGGTCTGGAGGGTCTAGGGTGCACACTCATCAAGAATGCACCGGAGTTCGAGGAAACGGGGCCAGAGTTGGATCTGGAGTTAGGGGTTGCATGGGATATGACAAAACTAAAAAGTGTGCTTGATAAGGAACAGGAATGGGCAAAAGCCCTTGGACTTTCCAGCCTGAAATGCTTTTGTACTTGGAGCTAGCTGTGTACCCAAACTGAAGGAGCCTGTAATGCATGCAGCTATGCTCCTCCCATTACGAAGGAACCTAGCTCACCTCATCACATGGGTGGCATCATATAGCAGTTGAACTGCTGTGTCGTGTCTTAGTACTCCTATAGGTAAGGGGCTAAAATGAGCACATGATGGCACAGATATAATGTGAAGGATTCTCCTGACCACCGACCCATTGTCTTTACTATGTTGAAGGGAACTCCTTGTAAAAGGTAATGTAGAGTATCTCCTATCTGGAGGCTATGACCCTTGAGATTTGGTAGGTCATACTGCTGTACCAAAGCTTTGATGCATTTGGTTACTTCTGTTTTTGTGAGCAGTTGAAGGCCCCTGGGGTATTGCCAAGCAAAAAGGTGATCATTGGGCCCCAGTCTGTTGATACAGAGATGATTGTTGAGTCACATGACCAGGTTGGTGATATGGTGGATTGGGGCATATTGAGTATCCTCTCCTGATGCAGAGCACTTGGTGGCTGGCAGTCTGAATTTTATCACTTCTAAACCATTATGGTCAACCAGGCACTCAATATGGGCCAGGGTGATGTGCATTGTCAGCTGGAATTTCTTAAGGGTAGAAACTGTGAACTCTCCTAATCTGGATATGGAGTAGAAAGTTACTGCAATACAGGCCATTATGGCAGCATCTTGGGCCAAGTTGAGATCCATATAAGTGATAAAAAGAGATAGGGTATCTCACTCAAAAGGGTTCCTTTTTGTGCATTTAGATAATACCGGTGCAAGTCTTGTGGCACCTTCTAGCAATGCTCATAGCTCTCCTGCATTTATCAGCCATGGCTGTCTGTGTAGTACATGCCATGCATGAAGTGCTGCAGTGAAATTTGACAGTGCTGAACCTGAATAGGCTCCTGTGCAGCTGGCTATAAAAGTGACTAACAATAATTGGTTGATTATGCTCTGGTGCTCTGTTGATGTCATAGTAGATGTAGAAGACAAGCAGCCCAGTGCCATAGGATTCCTTTGTCTTTTCTGTCCAGGACACAGCGATCACATCTAGAATATGATCCATCTGTTCTTCCGTTATCATGCATCTGTTAGCTACTATACATGTACTTTGTTGGGCTATATGTTGGTCTGGTTCCATACTGGGAACCCAAAGTTGGAGACAATCTTAAGCCAGACAGTGTGGTCTAAGTGGAGATACTGATGGAGTAAGTAAAGGATGGTATGGGCAGGGTTGTTCCAATGTGACTAGTGATGGGAGATTCTCAGAAAAACCCATGGCTAACTGCAGCAGATTGTTGAACCTTGGTAATATAAGGTACTTAGAAGTAGAACTTCTCACAGATGAGTTTGTCTTCTTCCCTTCTGCTAATATTGAGTCATCTAATTCCCTCCACTATTCACTATGTGCTGTCATAAGTGCTGCAGCATGGAGCAAGGGTTGGTCTACAGATGACAGGGACATTGGCAAATCTGAAATCATCTGTGATATCTGTGAGGAAAGGGATGAGGGAAATCGGGAGAGCAATGGATGGAAGGAGAAGGGAACAGTGGGGATATATTTGGACTGTCTGCCAGATTGTCTCTGCTGGTGATGTATCTAGTGTGTATTTCATCAATGTGATCAGTTGCAGCGATGAAATCATGGATGCATCTGAAAACATGGTTGGTTTCGACATTGCAGTGTCAGCAGTTCCACCACCCCTCAACAACTCCAGTGTTGTCTCCATAAACAATGTTGCTAACGTGTGTATTAGGGAGAATATCAAGGGTGCAGATGAGTAACTCCATTCCAACTGCTTCTGCCCATCCAATGTCTTGTTCTGTGCCACAAATGGATGTCCAGTCAGGATGGAGCTTCTAGGCTCTCCATGTTTCTCCAATAATAATAGCAATGCCCACACTAGAGCTGGCATCAGAGTATGCTTGGGGATCGTGTGGTGGTAGTGGGGGCTTTAGGGAATGGGTCACTCCACCTCATTGCAAATGCTTGACCCACCAATCTAACTTGGCCACTATGGATTTTACTGGTCTGTGAGTCATGAATGGTTTCTTGCTACACACACACATCATCCACTCCAGACCCATGAGATACACACAGCCCTGCAGCAGTACAGCACATGCATGAAGCAGTTTGCCATAAATTGATTGGACATCTTTGAGCACATGTACTGACTGTTCTCTCCATTCCCAGATTGTTTCCAAGTACTTAGCAATCTTGTTCGGAGCTAATTCTACTGTACAGTTAGTGAGATCCCAGTGGAAACCAATATAAATGGTGGACTTGGCAAATGGCTAGTCTTTTGAATGTTCCCATGGGATTCCTAAATGCTGTGAAATAGTGTCTATGTCCATTAGACTATAAGTGAATGAGGTGTCGTGCAGTGATCTGGTTAACTGGCTGGATAAGTTTTTGATGGGATAATTGCAGTCTTTGTTGAATTCCTCTGCAAAGTGATCATTTGTGCTGGCTCCTGCAAACCATAGCCTACTGCCCGATTGTTTGATTCCTCCTGACGCAATAATGTGATGCGTGCAGGTGGCTCAGAAACAGTTGTATTCATCCAAATGCTCCAATTTTATTCTAATGAAAATATGATCATCAACCCATTTGTCTATCAGTCCTATGCCCAACACCCATAGAATCTCTGTGCCTGCATCTGCGACATGACCATATACTCCTGCAGAGGGTGTGGCTCCAAAGGCCAGACACGTGTCTATGTAAAAAAGGTCTGATGAGGCTCTGATTACCACTGCTGGCCATTGAGTGGGGTGAAGTGAAATTGTGCAGTACACTTCTGCAATGTCCCGAGTCACTACTTCTTATCCTATTGGCAAGTGTGAGAGGAGGAGGTGGACAATAGAGAACTTGCCCCATATTGCGGGGAAATTGACTGAGTTGATGAATGAGTTGATAGATGGGCTGGGAAAACAGTAAGATGGGTTGCATGGAAATGAGAAGTTCTGCACTACTCTGAATTTACCTGGGCAACCCGGTTTGGGAATTATAGAGATGGGGGATGATTGAAAAGGACCAATGAGTGAAGTTAGAACTGGTTCCGAGAAATGACCAACGTAACAGCCTTTAGATAATTCATGACTTAAGATACTCTGAAACTCTTCAGTGTATATGGAAACTGATTTGTTATTAGGAGGGGATTGTGTAAAGGAAATCACTATAAAATCTACAATAAAACTGTTATGGAGACCAGCAGGAATATCTATGAAACAAAAGAGAATGTCTGCCTCTTAGAGTGCTTGTTCCCACACGTCAGGTTTGTATGGGGTCAAGGGGAAGTGGGTTCTGTATGAGCTATCCAGCGAAGTGCTCAGCGATCGTCATGTCAGGTGATAGAATGCTGGAATTACCTATCCAGCAAAGTGCTGGAATTACCTATCCAGCAAAGTGCTGGATAGCAGTGATGAACTTAACTAAAGGTAATCGAGACTATGAGTGATAACATACCTCAGCAATTGTCATGTTGGGTGATAGAATGCTGAGGAAAAGGAGAGAAAAGGTGCAACGAAGCTATAAGTACCATATTCTATGCTTATGTAAGGTGTATGCGTCGTGAAGAGTCTATGTATGCAGGTGGACTGTCCATGTGACTAGTGATGAGGTGACAACAATGAGTAATAAGTAAAGAAAGTCAACAGGTTCTGTACACGAGGACATCTCTGGGCTCTGTGATTTGGAACTGCATCCAGAGCAGATGTGGAGCGGTCAGTGAGTATTGGTGCAACCATTGGTCTTTTGCTATTTGGCACAAAGCTGTTTGCCTGTTTTTGTGAACAATCCAATACTGATGTGTTCCACAAACATTTTATACTTTTGGTCCCAAATGTGACTGGTGGTGCAGTGGAAAATATCGTGTCGGTGCCTACCCAAACAGGCCGTGCAAATGGAGAGAAACTCTGCAACAGCTTGTTGTAGGTTTTGCTGTTGAGCAGGGCAAAATGTGTGTACTTTCTTGTTATAAGCATCATTAGAGGCACTGGATGATGGTGACCCTGGGTGTTTCTGACTGCTTACTGAGCATGCATATGCCAAGAACTAATTGGATGCCAGCAGCATTGGGGCAGCTTGCCTGTTGGTGAGCTATGTCAGCTTTTCCAAGGTCTGGGATGCTGTGCAAACATAGCAATGAGCATGGATAGCATGTAGAAAAAGCATCCAGTGACATGAGTGATTGTGTGTTTGTAAGCAACAGTGACACATGGTGAAAGCATGTGGTATTGACCAGTTGACATGTAAAAGTATGAGCATATAGCAGCAGCCAGTGGATGCATGAGAATTGAACAAAAAAATGAATACAAAGAGAGAAGAGGGAGGGAGGGGTAAGTGAGGCCATTTCTTGGAAAAGGTCTGCCTCAACGGTGACTTACCACTTGGATCAACTTGTGCTGGTCAATCATGATCTTTTACATGAGGTGGTGATGGGTATCCACAAGGATCTTCTCATTGATGAGGGCTAGATTGAAAGCTTGAGGACCCACAATGGTCGCATGCCATTTCCATCTTTGGTTGCCTTAATAGATGAGGAGAGCTCTTTGCTCAGATTGGATGCATGAATTACACCAGGCATGGTTTTCAATGCATGACCAGAATTTTATGTGCATGTTGACATGCAGTGGTTGCCAACCAGCGTCTAACATAGATTTTACCATGCATACTGAGGCTTGGCCAAATTGCTCAAAGGTAAGGTCTTCATCTTTTGCCACTTCTGATTTGTCATAAGCAAATGCAGTAGGAATGAATGAGTGGAAACCATCTGCTGTGGGAATGGTGGAGAGCAAATTGTCATCTATCACATAAGATGCTGTATAATCTGCTTTATCAAGACCAGCATTAGTGAAGTACCATAATTTGCAGAACTGATGAGTTTTTAGCTTGTGAATGGCTACCAGAGATAGCAGGATGAGGGGTTCAGAAGAGATAGGTATGTCTGGTATCAGCACAAACTTGGTCTTCTTTTCCTCCTTAAGCAACTGAGCTTCCTCTTCCTCCTGCTGTACCTGTCATTGTACTTCTAGTTCTCTGGTTGCATCTGCTGCTAGTTGGTCTTCCTGCTGACGTCACTGCCAGATTTCTCTGTCTTTGGCATTGTGAACCATCCATAGGTTACCTAGCATATTGATGGCTTGCTGGAGGTCCAAGCCTGCTGCCAGAAAAGATTGATGTTCTGGTTCATACTTTTCAGCTCCATAGTCCAGCATTAAAGCTAGATGTGGATCTTCTATTGGGATGAATGAGTGTAATCCGATAGGTAAAAAAGTGTGAATAAGTGCGAAAAACAAAGAAAGGCTAAGTGGCCTGCTGAAGCTGGGTGCTACATGCTGGGCAGCAAGGTGGCAAGATGCAAAAAGGTTGCACCACCTCACTCTCTCATGCATGGACTATGCTCTTGGAGGATCATGTGCCTTGATCAACCTAGAGTGCCATTAGTGAGTCACTATGTAAACTAAGGTGAAGCTACATATGTAGCTGCGATGTAAGGTATGCTTATGTAAGCTAAATACCAAAATAGGACAACACTCCAGAAGCCCATGGCATTGGACAAATGCTTGCCTATATGTAAAGGAAAGGAATAGGTAAATAAAATAAATGAATACATTGCTAATCCATATGTGTTTGGAGAGTCTGTGGCAGCCCAGGTGAAGTTCATGTAGTAGACAGGCAGTCTGTGTAGTCTGTTTTGGGTGCACTCAAGCAGTTACCAAATATAGTAAGTTTTGGCTCAGAATTGTCTGCCCAGCTCACTCACTGCATTACATAACATAGGTCTGGGCTCAGACCTGACCAATCCCAGGCCCAGGCTCTAGGCCCTCCCAAGCCCTACTCAGGGCCAGGTCTGTGCTGGGCCTAAGTAGGGTCTATAGGACTCAGACCTGAGCCATAATATCATTAGTAGTGGGTGGCAATGTGATTGTGATGGGTGTGAAAATGGAAAATGGGGTCCTCAGAAAGAGTGATGGCACCACAATTGTCACACATAAGCAGTGTAGCAATCAGCTGGGAAAAATTGAGCTCTGAAAGAATGCTGTGCAGCCAGAAAATTTCTTGAGTGACATTACAGGCTGCAACATACTCAGCCTCAAAAGTGGACAAGGTGACATTCTTTTCCTGATGTGTTGCCCAGGACATAATATTGGCACCAAGATTGAAGCAGTAGCCACCAAGGGAGTATTGCATGTCAGTGCAAGCTGATTATCAGGCTGCAAAGGAGATTGAGGCACACACTGAGCGAAAAGCCTGACAGGAAGCCTGTGTACAAGCCAAGAATGATATAAACACAAGTGAACTCACTCAGTTTGCATATGCAGCAATACACAACAAAGAAATCCCATAAAACTTCCATAAGGCTACACTGAGCACAAACACTGATAATTGGTGCCAAGTAATGCATGATGAGTACAACATGCTATAACAATGCAGCACCTAGGAACTAGTTGACAAGCCACCTGACCACAAGGTCATTGGATGCTGATGGACTTATGCCATTAAATATGGCCCAGACAGTGAAATCCTGTGGTACAAAGCACAACTTGTAGCCCAAGGCTTCTCACAGGTCCCAGGGATCAACTACAGCAACATATTCTCACCCACAGTCCATCTCAATTCACTCCATATAGTCTTACATCATGCAGCTGTGCAAGGTTGGTACCATACACAGGACAATGTGACTGGTGCATTTCTATATAGTAAAATTGATCACAAGATCCACATGCACCAGCCTCAAGGCTTTGATGATAGAACCAACAGAGTCACCAAGCTCCTACTGAGCCTGTATGGAATCAAACAAGGGTCGCACCTCTGGAACAAACATATGAACCAGAAACTGTGCAGAAATGGCTTTGATTGGCTCCCATACAACCCTGCTATCTACACCCACTTTATAGACTCTGGAACTGCCATCACCACCATCCATGTTGACAATGCTCTCATGGTTGCCAACACCAAAGTGATGCTCCAGGAAACCCACCAGACCCTTCACTGACTCTTTGAGATGACAGAGGAGGATCCTGATTGGTTGATGGGACTAAAACTCATAGATGACCAAAAGCAGCACATAGTCATGCTCTCACAGGCTAGATATGCTGATACTGTACTCAGATGCTTCTGCATGGATTTGTGCAACCCAGTTAGCATGCCCATGGACTCAGAAACAGTCCTAACAAAAGAGGACTGCCCCCAGGCCAAGGAAGAACATGTAGAAATGGCATACTACCCATACTGTGAAGCACTTAGTGCAGTAATGTGGCTTGCAGTCATCTTACATCCCAATCTCACATATGCAGTCAGCCAACTTGGTCAATACAGCACCAACCCTGGAAAGCCACACTGGAATGTATTCATGCACATCCTGAAATATCTAAAAGGGACCCACAACTATGCACTCACACTTGGCTACATATCAGACACAGACCTGCTCACACTCACTGATCATGCCAACGTTAACTGGGCCTATGACATCAATGACTGCTGCTCAGTTACCAGCTACATATTCCAGCTCAGTAGCTCTTCCATCTTGTGGAACAGCAAAAAGCAATCTACCATCACTGCATTGTCAACCAAGGCTAAGTACATGGCCCTCTCATATGCTGTGTAATAGGCCATGTGGCTGCATTACCTCATGCATGACCTCAACCTCTCCAATGCCAATGACCCACCAGCCACAGATGTCCACACTAACAACATGGGCACAATAGCAATCATGCACAGCACCAAATGTCACTCCCACTCCTGCCACATTACCACCCATTTCCATTTCATACACAAGAAAGTTGAGAACAACACCCTTAATCTAGTGTACACACAGACTGCCAAAATGCTTGCAAACAGATTCACAAAACCACTCATGCTGTAGAGCACAGTGCATCTCTACATTTATATTCCATATATTTTGACCAGTACAGTGCTCCTATATATTCACTATCCTATTCCATTTGATACCCATTTACTTCTACTTACTGTTCTCTTACATACAACCAACCAGACTACTACCAGACTACTACTGGACTATCACTGGACTATAGGCAATATTTTATACTGCATCAGCAGTGTTATTTTATTACTAACAGATGCCTTTTGCTCTTCCCCCTTAACCATCTGTCTTTTATTTCCATCATTTCACCAAGTCCTTTTTGGCCCTTGACTATGCAGACTACACTTCTGTTACTACCACCAATTTCCCAGACTATTTAGTCATTCTGCCATATCTTACAGAGTCCTGGGAATGCCCAGACTATAAGAATTGTACCTAGCTCTGAATAGGACAGCTTCCCTTTTGGCTCACAATGACCATATAACACTCTACTGACTGACTACCATTCATGGACTGCTCTTACCGACACCATTCTCAATAGTTCTTTATATCATCTCACTTCTTCAGATATTCTGCTAGACTGCCCAGACTATCTGGACCCTCATATTCTTCACCTGGAGTCTTCATTTCTTGTTTCCCTTCCCACAGAGTCCCTCTATAGTTGAGTGCATTATGCTATTAGACCCACCTATCACTCATCCTGCACCCCACAGCTAGAATTAGTGTTCTTCAGTGTGCACACTGTAAGAATGTTAAGGGGGTAGTATAGGTGGGGGAGTTTCCTCATCCCAAAGGGTTCTAGGAAGGATTAGTAGCAAGGACAGGTTAGCTACAACTGACCTCAGTGAGCAAGAGCAAAAGGGAATGAGTCCAGACAATGATCTAGCAATAAAACAAACAATCTGGTCAAGGACAAGAACCAGATACTGACAAAGCAAGGCCAAGGATAAGGGCCAAGGGAAGAAATTGATGAAGTGTGGCCAAGGATGAGGGCTGGATACAAAGAGGACAATGGTGAGAACAATTCCAACAATGACCAGCACAATTCAGACTGTAATGTGGGATGTCAGAAAAGATGAGATTCAAGATCTCCATACACAATCTTTATAGTCTGGGAATTTCCTGGACTTGGTAACTATAGTAACCTCTGAGGCCCTATCAAGGGATGCTCAGGTCTAAGTGGCAGAATGTCAAGAGAGCAATGAATGGTGATCAAAAACATGAGAGAGAATGATAATATGGAAAAACTAACAGAGGATAAGTAAAAATAAACAATCCAGTGGGTGAACCCAGACCAGATTGAGCAGATACATATGAGTCTGGTACCAGATACTAGAGTCTGAGAAACAGATGCAATGAAAATGAAACAGACTGACCTCAAGATGATACTAATGGACTCGAAACACAACAAAAAGACTTGGGGAACACTTGGACAGGCTGGAAATGGTGGTCTGCAACCATAGAAGGCCACTAACTCTAATAATGCAACACAGACTAATGGTAGCAAGATTGTCATTATTTCCAGTTTGAGGAAGTGTGTTGAAGATCATACCATAGATATTATATTTCTCTTCTTCTTTTTTACTACCATTCAACCCACACTCACTATATTACCATATTTAGACATTGCTATTTTCCCACATCATACAGTACAATCCCTCTCCTCCAGTCTTTCATATGACTGACTAAAGGTAAGTACTTACATGCTCCTTACTACTTGTATATCTGTGCTTACAGACCTAATGGTCTATTATTCTAGCTCACACCCCATTCACTCACATGATCAATCCCCCAGCTAATGCCCATTGGTTCCTGCAGGATCAGCTTCCCATTGGTGCAATGATGATCCCTATTATCCTCACCTCAGATAAAATACCAGTTGCATATCAATCAGGAGAATTGGAAATGCACCCTGTTTTCATGACAATTGGCAACATTCAGTCTGATGTGAGGATGCAAGCTACATCTCATGCCTGGTACTGTGTTGCATTCATCCCAATGCCTAATTTCAAGGTCCACTATGGCTACAAGACCATTCTTCTCATACACCTTTTTCACCATTGCCTGGATAAGGTGATAGCTCCTCTCAAAGATGTGGCTTTATGCAATGTGGAGCTCACTGATCCTATGGGTGGCACCTGCCTCTGTTACACACCACTTGTTTCCGTATATTTTGCACTAACAGTGATATTCCCCAATAACAACTAACCCTAACCCTAACATGTTGGTGTATGAAATGAAGATCTCATTCTGGGATACAAGATTGGTCTATATTGCAAAAGATTTGGATGGGATCTGATTGAATGACAGCTATTTCAAAACAGTCACTCATTGGGACAATTGTTTGACTTTATGATTTAGTACTTGGTATGACCTCCTTTTGCCTTGATAACTGCTTGAA